>VDFB02101781.1:125477-171543 GCA_007258455.2 Sequoia sempervirens
AGAGATTTAATCAAATAAATTAATTATTTAATTAAACAGGGATAATTAGATTAGATGAATTGATTTAATTAACAAGGGAAAGTGACTTAATTAGACAAAATAATTTATTTAATTAAGAGGCGAATATTGATGAATTTAATCAGAAAAGGGACTTTGATTAAACAGTTAGACCGAGGGATGATTTAGGAAGAAACGATGTTAGTAGATCAAAGTTAGATGCGCAATGTCAACTTGTACATTTTGCATGTCTACACAAACATTCATATACAATTCTAAGAATTCATGGAAAAACTCCTTAAATATGTTCACAGTAATTCTTCTAAAGGTTGTTGGTGCATTTTCCAATCTGAAAGACATTACTGTATACATGAATGATCCACTTTGTGGAAAATTTAGTTTTAGGTTGGTCTTCTTCTTTGATCTAGATTTAGTTGTATTTGGAAAAACCGTTGGTGAATTAATAGATTTCTCTCCTTGTGATGAATCCAAGTATTTCCTCGATGAAAGGAGTCAGAAAGGGATCGTGAATTATACATGCTTTGTTAAGTTCCCAAAAGTCTACACATGTTTGGATTTCTCCTATCTTTTTATTTTGTACTACCATATGGCTAATTCATTTAGAATCTTCCACTGATTTAATAATCCATGTTGTTAACATTTTATCTAATTCTATTTTGACTCTTTTCTTCATGTTAGGGTTGAGGCAGTAAGTCCTTCTATGGTGTGGTTTGGTTCCTTCTTTTAGATATGTTTTCATGACTCCCACTTCTTCTTTTATGCCTTTCATTTTTGTAAATGTTTATGAAACTATTGTTCCTCATGTTCTAACAATAATAAATGATTGATGCAACAACTAGTTCTTCCTATTAATCACCATTTTTTTCCATTTTAGGATTCTCCCCAAGGGCTATATTTTATTCTCTTAACTTGAGGGGTTGGTTATTATAATGGTCTTTAGAATCCTTGTTCATTTGTATTTCCCTTTCATCTTCTTCCATAGTGATCTCAATTTTGGGTCTGGTTCTTCTTCATGCTTTTGTATTTTATAACATTTGCTTTTAATCGGTTATGCTTGTTTCTCCATCCATTTGATTAATTTCTAGATTCATTGGTTTCTAGGTGGTGGATTTTGTGGTTTTTGAGGATTGGTGTTTTTTGGAACTGATTGGAAGATAATCTCCTTGAGTTTGTTTAGTGTCGTACATACTTGTTCATTTTCACCCCAAAATAAAAATATGTGGCTAAAGTCTTGTTGAAGTTCCCCCCCAATCCTTAGTTTTTCCCCTTTTTTCCTTATTAATATACCAAGTTTGTGCTATCGATTTGAGGGTATAATAAAATATTTAAATGTATAAACATGGTGGTCATATTCCCTATCTCCTTTCCATGTGGTAACACAATTTGAATATGATCCACTGGGGTATTTATGCCTTAATATTTGGGGATTGCAATGTATTCACCTTCTTTTTACATATGTGTGCCTTGATTAAGATTTGAAACCTGCATGCCATGTGGGAACAGTATTCCTATGTTTATGCACCAACAAGCGGCATTACAAACCAAGGTGTCCAAAAGGGAAAAAATCCTTATTGATTCATCTTGGCATGCCATGTGGGAATAGTATGCCTGTGTGTATGCACCAACAAGCAGCATTACACCAAGGTGTCCAAAAGGGAAAAAATCCTTATTGATTCATCTTGGCATGCCATGTGGGAATAGTATGCTTGTTTGTATGCACCAAAAAGCGACATTACAAACCAAGGTGTCCAAAAGGGAAAAAATCCTTATTGATTCATCTTGGATTGTCCAATATATACTTCTTTACATCTCCTACTTCAAAAAGCCTTGGTAGTTTGATATGTGATATACCTCTTTGGATGTGATTGATGTGTTTTTTTAATTTTATATCCTTGTTGATTGATCTATTTTTGATATAGTTGCTAAGCGGCCTTGTATCATAAATACCCTTTTTGTATCCATAATTTTATATTTTGATAATTGTGTAGTAGCAAATTGTTTTGGAGATTGAGTAGATAAGCCATGATTTCATTTCTTCTACATAAGTTGTCTTCTCATTCTCCTAGTAGAATATTTACTATCTTATTATCATCCACCAAGGATATATCTTCCTTTCTTGATTCTAATATCCCATTACAATTAACAAACCATCTCAATCCTAATATTGCTCTAAAAGTGTTAAAGGGTTCCTTCATCCCAACGACCTCAAAATCTACAATTTGCTTGAGTCCTTTGATATTTATTTCTACATTATTTCACGTTCCTAAAGTTTCCATGTCAAATCCACCTACTAAATTGATGTTCATTAATGTTTTGACTAACTTGGGTCTACCCAACCTCTCCCAAGTGGTTGCTAGGATAATATTTAAGTCCACACCTAAATATACCATAATTTTTTTTACTTTATTATTATTAATAAGGTGTGTGCTAATTATGAGAGGCCCATTCTTCTAGTTCTATCCTTCTGTAAGTTGATGGACTTGTTGTTTCTATTTGTTCCAATATTTCCCCAACTGTTTTAATTTGACTAGGAGGTCCTTTCATTGGGCCAAAGAGGGTAAATTCTTCATCATTACTTCTTTTAAGAAACAAGCTATGTCATCCCTTTTTTGTTGTATAATTTGTTATTTTTATTTTTCTACCATTTTATCATGTTGTTGTTTGTTTGACCAGAAGTAATCATATTCCTCTTCTTTTGGACCTAAGTCTTCACTAATTTCTTCAATTTCTCTTTTTGTTTTTGGTATCAATTCTTTGTCTAGTTAGTACTATAACCTTATTTTTCTTTGTTATAAAATTCTTCTCTTTCTTTATTTATATTTTTTGTTCTTCCCCAAAATATTTCTTAGTTGACGTATCAGATGACTATTGATCCATTTGTTGACAAATTTTAACTCCTTGTGATGGTATTCTTCTTATTACCTTGGCTCCTTTATGGTCTTGTAATTCATAATTTTTGGAGTGTGTAGTGTTTTGGTAATACTGTTGTGCTTTATCACATTTGAATGTCATGAGAATCATCTCCATAAAATGGACACTTCCTTTTCTTTTCTACCCAACACTTTGTAGCATAGCGGCCTATTTTTTGTAGTTATAGCATGTAGCCTCACTTCTTTGGTGTTTGTTTCTAACGTGTCCTCTTCCTCCTCTATAGTTTGATTCCCTATTATTCCTATGTAGTCTTGTGGTAGATTAGTTTATAATGCATAAGCATTTCTATTATCTCTCCAAGGTGGTTTTATGTAACTTACGTCATATAGAGGGCCTTATACAATTCCTTTAACATATACCATTTTTCTATCCATGTCTATCTCAGTTGTAATTTATGGGGAATCTTGGATTATGATGAATTTTTATATTCCATAGTTGAAATTTATCTGCAAGACAATCCTCAGTGAGGTGATTATCCCATCCTTGGAAAGTTCCATAGTATAATGTATTTGTCTTGGACGGTACCATTTTTAATTCTATATGTATTACTCCAATATTCTTTATCCTTGGGCTTTAGGGAAATCATTTTGGAGATGCCCTTTCATTGAACAATATGTGAACCAAATTTGTTTACCTTTATTTTCCTCTCCTCTTGCCAAAATATAATTTTGTATGGTTAATTGCTCTATGGCCAATTATAATTTCTTAGGATTATACTGTATGTCATCTTTCTAGGGTCTACACCATGTCTGAGCTTCTATACGGTATGCCATTGTGATTGAAAGTGTGCATAAGTATTAAATATTCTTCCATCTAAGGGTGTTCTTATATCCTTTTATAATATAGAGATGGACCATTCAAAATTTTGTCACTTTGTTATAGGTTCCTCCAATTTGTGATAGACTTTGTCATAAGCCTTCACAGATTCCTCTTTTTCTTGTATTATGTCTCATTTTTCTCACACTCTTTGTAGGGATATCTGAAGTGTCAAATTTTTCCAAGTAGTCTTATTTTACTTCATTCCAACTTTTCCCATGCTTCGAGCAATTATTTTTGTACCAGTCCAATACTTCTTTACTTAATAAGGATACAAAGTCTAATACTATGTTTTCCTTGTCAACATCATGTATTTCCCACATAGATTCTAACAAGAATATATGTTTCATAGCCTTTGTTGTGTCTCTTCCAAATACTAGGATTTTGATCAATGATTCCATTTTGTTCTAGTTTCTTTCTACTTTGAATTTATGGATTTATGAACTATTATTTTCTTCCTTTTCTTTCTTGACTTTCCCATTGGTATAGGGCTTTTTCTCTCTACACTTATCCATTACTAATTTTATGTCAAAATACTCTTTATCGAGTATCTCTTCCCAATCTACTCCTTTTCCTTCTTTTCCTCTTGTATCTTTACTTATTGATATCTCTTCTTTCAAAATTCTTCTATTCTTATATGGATTAGGGGATGGATCATGGTTTGGGGGTTGTGACTCCTCAAGATATCATTTCACTTTCTTATTTGTTAATGAAATTTAATTTGTTGGTAAACATATTTTCTTACCTAAATTAAATCAAATCTCTTGGTTTTTTCCTATTTCGTCTTTCTCAAATTTTCTTATGCTTCTATTAACTATCTCTTCCAACTCTTCCTCTTGAATAGATAGAATATTTTTTGAAGTTTTTAGAAATTCAATAAATCTATCATCTTGATTGATGATCAGGTTTGATAGATTCAGTCTGATTGTAGGAATTTTAGAGGGTTTTAGTGGGAGTGGAATCTTGGTGCTATTACAAAGTCCCAACAATAACCTTCTATATTTTCCATAGTTCTTAATTTTCTTTAAACTAGTTATGAGTTTTCTTATTTTTTCCCAACATAAATTTGATTTCTCCAGAGCCTTCCAATCTTCTTTTCTATTTTGTTTCTCTTTTCCTTTGACAACACCCACTTTGGCACACTCAAAAACACCCTCTTTGGTATGCTCAATTCTTATTTTCTCCATAATTTTCATCCTTCAATAGTTTCTTTCTTCTCTCTCAATAATCGTGTTTTGTCTTCTCCCTTCTCCATTTAGGCATTTGGGTTTGTCATTTGCTAATTCAATTTTCTCTCTAACCTCTCTTACATGTTTTTCTTATTTCCTTTTACCTTGGGTGTGTTTAATTTGGGATTGCATTAGTCCTTTTTTTATTTTTCATGGTAGTTAGTTGATATTTTTTCTTATTGGTCACATCTCTTCAAGGATCCCTTTTGGTATCCTCCCCTTTTTCATTCTCCATACCCTTTGGTCCCTAACCCCCTATCACATGGTAGATACCAAGAGAATAGATCTATATATTTTCATGTCTTTATTGCTTTTCCTTTCTTTATCTATGTTTGATCTAAAATTAAAATTATAAGTATTACTATCCTTTATACAACCTAATCAGGGTCTTAGAAATGAAACCAATTTTAGCAAGAAAACTAGGGAAACGTAAACTAGAGTTTTTAGCCCCAAGTACTTTCTAAGTGTTGTAGTTTATACCCCATGTAGTCAACAATAAATAAATGCTTTTGCAAAAAAAAAAAATGTAATTAAAATATGTAATAATTGAAAATTGGTCTCCAACAGTTGGGTAGTTGTACGAGATGGTTGTCAACGGTTGGTGTTCTCAACCAACATCAATCAACTATATATTTCATGTTTCATTTGTAGTCGGGGACTGCACATTTTCCAATAAATAAGAATACAACACATATATTTGTGCATTATCTATGTAAATAATATGTTCTATTATTATTGGTCTGCATTTTTGTTTGTTATGTATTAATCGATCAAGAAGCTTTGTGAGTAAACATTTGCATCGTTGTTGATACAAACTCTTGTGATACACCAAACAAAGATAAGATTCATGGCATTGTAATGAGTTAGCCAACCGAAGAGCTAGTGCAAGAAAATGGGGAAAGAGAAGATGTGTTGACAAAAGATCCCATAAATCTATGGGATATCTCACTCAAAGAACACATACGAAGGGAAGCTCTTAGGTGAGAGGTCCCTCAAGTATCCATATAGGATAACTTTACTATCAATCCAAAGTTCAAATATCTTCTTGACAAGATGTTGATATTGATAGCATGACACTATATCATATTGCAAGACCTTCACACTGAGAAAGACAGAGAACAATGAAGGATATAGATATTGCAATGATATGAAGAATGAAATAAAAGAGAGGAAGAGTGTGACACTAATCAATGATGTACAACAAACAATTAATTCCATTAACCTTAAACAAAAATAGAAAACTAAAACAAAGCAGTCATAAATCAATCGACCAAAAAATAAGAAGATCCTTAAGGATAAAAGAGAAAATTGAATGACAATGACGATTGACGAGTGAAGTTGATGAAGGAAAAGCATTTTTCAAATAAATTCCAAGTACACCTAAGAATAGAAGTTGAATCCAAAGTGCGAGTAGAAGTTGTAGTCGGGAGAGACAAAGAATTGTATACACCTAAAAATGGTCTATATCATCCACAATTTGACAATATGATGTTTTCAAAATTTCTTCATTATCATAGCACTTTTTACCACATTTCATAGTGCATCAAAAGTCTGTTATAGCGCTTCAGCCCTCTATTTTAGCGTTTCCATAGAACAAGAAAACAAAGAGTTAGTGAAAACATCCATCAGACTGTTAACATTGAAATCATGGTTTTTCTCAGGGTAATAATATTTTCCATAGTTTGCAACTTGAAATAAATCATATAAATCAAAACTTTTTAGAATTACACCTAGGTCGTGCAAATTTTACAAGTGTCCACATCAAACATCAATCTTGGTTATTGTGTCAAGTTTCATCATCAGGATTCTTATCATCCTATCATCACGAAACGATACACAATAATTAGATTTTTAACTTAGTCCCATCAATAGGAAATATCATCCTATTTGACTTTGTTAAAATCCAATTGACACTTATCAAAACACATAAGATCAAATTTTAGTGTAAAAAGTAGAAGTTTATATGCCTATTTATATAAGGTCAACATATCATAAAAATTAGGAAGAAGAAAGGGAAAAATCATAAGCCATAGCTGAAGAAAATTCATGGGAGAAATATAGCCACACTAGTCGCTTTAGCAGTTCAAAAGAACATGAAATAACCCCATAAGAGATTCAATTCATACAACAAGATTCAAAATTTCATAAATTCATGGAGAAAATATTGGAACAAGATATGGAGAAATATCTTTTAATATTAGTTGATAGAGGTACTAAACTTCCAAAAGACTTTGATGTCAGTCGACTCAAGGAATCATCTACACCTAAAGCAGCTAATATTGATAACATAAATCAAATGGGTGCTTTATCACAAAAAATACAACAATTGCAACAACAAATTCAGAATATGCAACAAGGCATCACAAAGAGATATTCTTTACAAGATATTTGTCTTCACCCCTTCGATCCAAGTGTGAATATAATACCATTTCCACTACATTGAGAATTCCCCACATACAACAAGTACAATGGTAAGACGGATCCAATTGATCACGTGTGAGAGTTTAGAGCCATGAGTATAGAGTTTGCACATGAAGACTCTTATCTACTAAGGTTGTTTCCAAGAAGTTTAGGAAGCAATTACATGGAATGGTTTTCTAAGATGGAACCAAGAATTCAATCTTTTGAGGAACTGATCAATAGGTTCATATCACACTTTTCCTTTAATATTCAACACAGGGTAACATTAAAGGATCTTTACAACACAAAACAAAATAAGGGTGAAACATTCCTTTCCTTTCTACAACAATGGCGAAGATTGTTCGCTAAATATCCTCGTTCTATTCCTGAAGAGGAAAAGATAGAAATGTTTATTAACAACCTAGTCGACGAGATGAGCTATAGATTGGATTTGCAGTGTCCATCTACTTTTGAAAAGGTCATAGAGAATGGGCTCAAGATTGAAGAGCCTTTAGTTAAAAGAGGAATGATTTAAAACTACGGTGAAGGACCAAGCAACAATAATTCCTCTAGCAACAATGACAAGCCTAAATTTTGGAAAAAGAATAAAAATATTGATGCAACGAATGATGCATATACTTCGAAAGCAATATTTACTTTGAGTCCAACTAGTGAAAAGAATAAACAAACTAATGACCAAAACTTGAAACAAAATGTTGGTCAAGGCAACAACTCAAACAATGGGGAATCTAAACCCCAATCATATCCAAGTACATCCAATCAATGAAAATTCACACCATTAGGACAGTCATTAGAATCGGTCTTAAAAGAGCTCACTAAAGCTAAACTTATCCAAGTATAAGAAGCATGAAATTGGGATTTGCAAGTCAAACCATCATGGTGGAATGACTCCCACTATTGTGCTTATCATCAAAACAAAGGTCACATGACAAAATATTGTTGGCAACTAAAACATGCGATACAAGACCTAATTGACAAAAATCGCGTATTCGTGGAGGGCCTCAAACAAAAAATGATCACACCGCATTTAAAAATCCTTTACCAAACTATGAGAAGGGAGAATCTTCTTTCACAACCGGTAAAAGTAAAAACATCAATTATGTCTATGACAAAACTATTCTTTGTCTCTCTGCTATTGAGGATAATGAGGAATTTAATAATCAAATCGATAGAGTTGATGGCATCATACCCATTGATCTAGTTCCAAACATGGACACATCCAACAACCAAATCAATGTCGTTATACTCAAGGGAAAACAAGAACATCAACCGATCAATGTGACAAGGGGGCAATCCAAGGTCATATTGAAAGGAGTTTCATATGGATCTGTTGATCCCCCCTCCAATCAATACAATATCATTGACCAACTACAAAAAATATAGGCACAAATATCCATTTTAGAACTCCTCAAAATCTCACCATCACATAAGGAGGTTCTAGAACAAGCTATTGTGTCTACAACGGTGCCCAATAATTTGGATGCCTGTCAATTCCAAGCTATGGTGGGGCACTTAACTACGCCTCATTGTTTATCATTTTTTGAACACAATATTGTTTCGCTTACTCATCCACATAATGCAATCCTCCATATTGAGGCCCTAATTCAAAAACACTGAGTGAAACGTGTCTTGATAGATGGAAGGGTTGGTTTAAACATTTGTACTTTAAAGCTAATCTATGCACTAGGTTATTCAGATGATGCTATTGACACAAGGAGGAAGATCACAATCAAGGCTTATGATGAAGAGGAAAGATCTTCCAAAGGTTTGATAATCTTGCCCATTCAGGTGGGACCAATAGCAAAGAATTTTGTTTGTCAAGTGTTAGATAGAGAGCTCACATGTAACATACTCTTAGGGCAACCATGGATTCATGACATGCAAGCAGTACCTTCAACGTACCATCAATGTTTAAAGTTTCATATCAATGGACATGAAGTTACAATTACAGCTGATTATAACAATACTCAGACTTGCAATGCACTACAAACATCTCAAGATACTTTGATACCCCATAACAGAGAGGCGAATATGTCTAGCCTATCCAGTAGTGAAAAGCAACAAAATTTTATATCAAAATGGGTTGCGAAAAAAGACCAATCAAAGGAAACCAATGTTGCATACTCTACTCCTTCAAACATTGAAGGACACTTAACTTTTCTCTCACAACAACTCATAGAAAAAATTCAATTGAATGACAAGGGCATGGGTGAATATTCTATTGTGCAATCTTTCTATCTTTCACAAATGCTACCATCCCCGAGATCATATGGGCAACCATCCACAATAACGCAACAATAAGCACAGCCTACAATGGCTCTGAGTGGAAGATTTGTGAAAATAAGGACTTTAGATGAAGAATATGAAGACAAAGTAGTTCTTAATTGGCTTTATAAAGATGAAGAAGCCTCCACCTCGACAAATGTTAGCATAGGGACATATCAGTATGGAAAAGGGAAGACTATCCTAGAAAAGATGGGATACCAAGGACAAGGACCTCTTGGCACAAGGAAATAGGGCATAATAGCACCCATTCAACCTCTCACACTTCAGCCAAATGACAAAATTGGGCCAAGGTACATAGGTGAAACAGGAGCAGAAACCACTCATACAATTGTTGAACTAATCCTTCAAATGAGGGATGGTTTTGAAATAGATTCTAATGAGTATGAGTGGGACTCTTTATCAGAGGTTTCATACAAAGACATCCAGGTTGATTTCATCAAAGAGTATACACCCATGCACGAGGAGGGACAAAGCTCGGGATCTAATCCTCTAGTATCTAGATCACAAAATATCGATTACTCAAGTGAAGATGACTAGACATCGAGTGATATAGACAACATGGAGGAAGGTACTATCATAGACCTTGGCATTACCACCAAAAAATTTGATAAAATTTTCATCATAACTTTTACTACCGTTGACCTCAACCCATCTGATGACTCATTACCATTAGTATACCCAGAGCTTATCGACTAGGAACCCTAGGAACCTATCAATGTCCCCATCTTTCACAATGATGATGCTATCGTCAACTTCCTTTGTAACGTTGAACCTGACACTTTTTCTACTCATAGATCTCATAATGATGCTTTAAGGTAGGAGAGTGCCAAATCTTCTAGTTGCAAAAGTGAAAATAGAAATAATGGATCTAATGGTGAAAACCATTCAATGGCAGTGTTCGATCCCAAAAAAGTAAAAACATAAAATACATTTGATGGTGAAAACCTCTTTGAGGCACCAAAAGATGGAATATTTGACACTCTTCCAGAGCATTATCATGAAAGGTCATTAGTACTTGTGGAGCCTACATAGTCAATTGACATTGGCACGACTTAATAGGCAATGATTTTACATCTGGCAGCATCCACGACTGAAACAAAAAAGCCAGAATTTATCAAGTTCTTTGAAGAGAGAAGCATCAACTTTGCTTGTTCATATTCTGACATGCCAGGATTAGACCCAGACCTTATCATGCATCATCTGTCTCTACCACCTAGAACAAAACCTGTCAAAGAAAAGTTGAGGAAAATGCATCCACATATCACACTGCTAGTAAAAGTTGATCTGAAGAAGTTATTGGATGTCAGATTCATTAGGTTCATGGACTATGCTAAGTGGATCTCCAACATTGTACCTGTATCCAAACCAGATCATAGCATCAAAATATGCACAAATTTCTGAGATCTAAATAAAGCATGTCCAAAGGATGACTTTCCTTTACCCAACATTGACATCATTATGGACTTAATAGTAGGACATTCCATTTTGTCACTCATGGATGGCTTCTCAGGGTACAATCAAATCAAGATAGCACCCGAAGATCAAGAAAAGATAACATTCACATGTCCATAGGGCACTTTTTGTTGGAATGTCATGCCTTTTGGTTTGAAAAATGTCGGTGCAACATATCAGCGTGCAATGACAACTATTTTTCATGATATGATGCATACTTTCATGGAGGATTATGTGGATGACATATTAGCTAAATCCTATACAAGAGAAGGACATCTAGATATCCTGAGCAAAATCTTTACTAGATTGGAGAAATTTAATGTCAGGTTAAATCCCAAGAAATGTGTGTGTTTGGGGTTACATCCGTAAAAATTTTGGGCTACATAGTTTCAGCAAAGGGCATCGAGGTGGATCCTGCAAAGGTAAACGCAATAATGGAGATGCCACCTCCCAAAAATATCAGTCAACTAAGATCTCTCCAAGGTAGGCTACAATAAATCAGGAGATTTATCTCCCAATTAGTAGATAGGTGTCATCCCTTCAATCATCTCTTGCATAAGAATGTCTCTTTTAGATGGGATGAAAATTGTGAAACAAGTTTCAATCAGATCAAGCAATGTTTTATGTCACCACCAATCTTAATCCCATCTACCGAAGGGAGACCATCATTGCTATATATTGCAACAACGGACATTTCTTTAGGAGCTTTACTTGCATAAGAGGATACAAAAGGAAAAGAGCAAGCCATCTACTATATTAGTAGGACTTTGAATGGGTATGAAGTAAATTACACTTTCATAGAGAAATTATGCTTGGAAGTGGTATTTTCTACCCAACAGTTGAGGCATTACATGCTGACTCATACGGTCAAGCTCATTGCAAAAATTGATCCTTTAAAGTACTTACTCAACAAGGCTACTCTAATAGGGAGGTTAGCTAAATGGGTCATGCTCCTAAGCGAATTTTATATTCAATATGTGGATAGGAAATCCATCAAAGGTCAAGTAATTGTTGATCAATTAGCCAAAGCTCCATTGCCAAATGATCATCCCATGAACATGAAGTTTCTTGATGCATACATCCTTCATGTCACACCATAACAGTGGTGGCTTTATTTTGATGGATCCTACACACAACATGGATCCAGTGCAAGAATTTTGTTTGTTACACCTCTAGGGCACACCATTCCAAGATCTTATAAGCTCACGTTCCCATGCACTAATAATTTGGCTGAGTATGAAGCTTTGATTATCAATATCAAAGTAGCTATTGAATGGAAAATCACAAAGCTACAAGTGTATGGAAATTCACAGCTAATCATTTATCAAGTCAATGACGACTATCAAAAAAAAGATGAAAATTTGATGCCATATAAGAAACTGGTAGATCTGAAGAAGTACTTTGTGGACATCAAATTTGAACAGATTCCAAGAACAACAAACAAAGCAACAGATGTTATGGCAACAATTGCATCCCTTCTACAAGTGCCATATAGGTGAGAATGTTATGAATTTATGGTAGAGCAAGTGTCACATCCTACTTATGAAAACCCTGAATCCAAAAATATATGCCTTTTAGATGGTAATCAACCCTCCATTTATGGAAATATCTATGCTTACTTGAAAGATACTATCCTTCCTCTAGATTTTTCCAGAAATGAAAAGCGCAATTTCATACGCTAATCCACCCGACACACCCTTATCGCTGACATACTTTACCGTCGAAGTCTAGATGATACTCTTCTTCGGTGTCTAGAACATAACGATTTTGCAATAGCTTTACATGAGGTTCATGAAGGTATTTGTGGAACTCATTCAAGTGGATCATCCTTGGCAAAGAAACTCCTCTGTTTGGGGTAGTACTGGCCAAACATGGAGCAAGAATCTTTCCATTTTGTTAAAAAAATCCAAAAATGTTAGATCCATGGCAATCTTATCCATGCACTAGCACAAGAGTTGCATCCTTTTACATCAACATGGCCTTTCTGTCAATGGGGATTGGACTTAGTAGGAAAGATCACTCCATCTAATGGACACAAGTTCATTATCATAGCTCAACATAATACTTTACAAAATGGGTAGAAGCGGTTCCCCTAACCACAATCACTAGGAAACAAATATCGTCTTCCATACCAAACTATCTCATTTGTAGGTATGGCATACCCCAATCTATTGTCACAGACAATAGCCGACCTTTCAAGAATCAAGACATCCAAGAGTTGTGTGAGAAGTTTCATATCCAACATCGCTTTTCAACACCCTACTATCCTTAAGGAAACATATAGGTGGAGGCTTCTAATAAAACAATTCTAAAGATCCTAAAAAAGATTGTCAACGATGTGGGGCGTGATTGGCACATTCAATTAAATCTTGCTCTTTGGGCTTACAGAACCAACATTAGAACACCAACGGGAGCTACACCATATGCCCTTGTATATGGATCAGAGGCCATACTACCCATTGAGGTTGAGATTCCATCTCTTCGAGTTTCATTAAGAGGTCTTATCACAGATGAAGATTATAGAGTCTCTAGACTCCAAGAGCTGGAATTATTGCATGAGCGTCATCAACAAGTTGTGAATCATTTGACAACATATCAACAAAGGATGTCAAGAAGCTATAATCACAAGGTTAAGCATAAAGTCTTCCAGGTTGGAGACTTGGTCCTACGAGAAAACCCTAGAAATCAATTAGATAGAGAAAAGGGAAGTTTGAACCTAACTGGATAGGTCCCTTTGTCATCATATCAGTCTATGGATCTGGAGCATATCCGCTATCTACACCTGAAGGGGATTTGTTAGATGAACCTATGAACAATATCCATCTCAGAAGATTCTACACTTGAGGACACCTACTGCATGGTTGGAAAATTCGTCTTGATGAAAACTTGGCAAACAGGCGTCATGGTGACAGAAAAATTTTAAAAAAAACAAATATTTTGAAAATACAAAAAAAGAAAAAAGAGAAAAAATCATAAAAAGTGCAATAAAAACAAGTAGTGAAAACCTGGAAACAAGCGCTATTTCTGATTTAAATCAGCCTTTCTATCTATTTGGTGTAGGATTGTTTCGTTCGTTTCCATTTTTGCTATCATTTTCCATCTATCATTTGAGAGGATCATCATCAGTATCTGTATCATGGAAAAAGTGATCATGTCTCACCCTAGCTTGGGGGCAACATCTTAAAATTATTGGGCACAGTAGACTTTGAGCTTAACACGTGGATGAAAATAAACATGCCAACATATCAAGGCAATGATCAAAATACAACTCAATGTTGGGTATATACACATCAAAATCCAAAAAATCAAATGTCCATCAAAATTCAAAAAATTAGAAAATCCATCAAAATCAAAAAAACAAAATATCCATCAAAATACAAAAAAATCAGAAAATCCATCAAAATCGGGAAACATTAGAAAATCACAAAATCCAAAACATTCATAAAATTCGAAAACAAAAAAGCAAAGTCTATGTCAGTCGAACTACGTGGTCTCTGCATGCATAATGTAGGCAAGGCTAATCTTTGATCAGTCCTCGAGGCCCCTAGGATAGGTCTTTAGGTTAGGATTTTGTCAAAATCTTGGAGAATCATGCACACATCGACAAACAACTCAAAATGGATGATCTAATCTAAATAATGATTTGAAATACTTTAAGTAAAGGTTGAATTGTTGTACTTTTGATCATTGTTATCATTTATTTGGAGCAACTCGATGATGTATTGAACTAGAGGAGCAAGGAAGAAGAATGGTATTTTTCTTTGTCTATTGTTTGTGAATTGATCATTATTATTGTGTGAATTGTCGCGGGAAGTTCTCTACCAAGTATCATGGATGACATTCCAATTTACATAAGAAAATGATTGATTCTTGTATGTTTACGCAAGAAATGCTCAGGTAATCTTGGTTTAATTATACCTCGATGCTTGTGTTTGCTTGCAGTATCAAACAATCATGGAAGAAATACTCAGGTCATCATTGATTTATATCATATCATTGATGCTTGTACTCACTTTCAACATTTTTTTAAGCTCCATGATGATACAAAGCAAAATCAAAAGACTGTTAAGATGTCAATATTTGCATGTAGACTTGCATGGTAAAGTAGATTGCATTCATAAATAGTGTTACATCTGCAAAGTATTTGTTACAAAGTTGGGGAAGTCATTCACAAATGATGTTATCTTTTCACATAACGGATTGAGTATACTTGAAAAATCATCATCATTATCATATAGTTACATCATCATTTTCATTACATACATATAGAAAGCATTTAATCTATCATTCATATTTTCCAAATCAAACAGTTTGCATTGATAAATTTTAGTCCACACATCATAACATTGCATATGACATTTCACAAACTACATTGCATATAGTTGCATTTCATCCATCCATTAGATCATATCATGTATCACGTATATTCATTCATTTATTACATCATATATTCACATTTATCACATAAATAAAAATGCACGCATCCCATTTGCATCGTATATCATTGGACACATTATCACATAATATAAATACATACATCATAAATCATCACATATCATCATTATTATAATACTACGTCCATAACATTATAATATAAAGATCATCACATGGCATATTAAACATAGAAAATAAAGGCATCCATCATAGAATCATGTAGAACACATCATAGATCGGTAAAATCCGTTGCATATCATATAAATCTCATAAATGTCAAGTATACAATGAAGTCTAAAATATGAGAGATATCATCAAAAATATATGTAATCGAAGTGTACAAGCATCTCAAAATACAACAAAAGGGTATAATCATCATCATCACGTGCTGCTAGCACCATAAGGAGCAGGCATCTCAGGACCACTGCCAAGTGCACCATGATCTCTTTGATCTCTCGAAAGGGGCTATATCACACCTCTGCTCTCTGTCCTTAGACGAGTCCTCTGAGATCGGGACTGTGCATAGCTAACTCTTTGATCTAAGGGGGAAAGCTCATAATACCTACCTCTGTAGTACTCAATCTCTTGGCCAACATGGAGAACCTCTCGCATATAATCCGCAAATGATGTCCCATCGGCCAATATCTGTAATCTATATGTTGTGGCCTAAGCTATCTATGTTGCTCATCTAGCACTATCCCTCTCGACCGTCCAGGCTGTGATTTGTGCCTATGCAGCTACTAACTGTGCCTGTAGTTGTAATTGTGATGTTGTTGTGGCATGTGCCTGCTCTGTCGCTTGTATGGCCTCATCCCTCTCAGAAATCAAATATGTAATCTATGTTTGGGTGGTGGCCATCTATGCCTGCATTTGTGACTGCATTTGCACTAGTAATCCCTGTGTTTGTGCCAGCTATCCCTATAATGTTTGAACTTGTACCTATAGGCTGGCAATTTGTGCCTGATCTATCGAGGAAGTGACTACTGCTTGCCTCTTACAAGGCGCACTGGTGGATAGAGTTGAACTGCCTGCTATATCCTGTGTCCCATCATCCCCTCCATCATCTCCACCATCACTACTATCTTCATCTTTGTTGCCCTCTACATCGACGTCTACATCCTCTGCCTCAATATCCACGTCTTGATCCTCCTCCTCAGCCTCCTCTCTCCTTCGTCTGTGGCCATGAGGAACAACAGCCTCCTCGTCTGCAAGTAGCGATGCGAGCTCATCTGGAGTAGTAATCTGAGGAGGTGGATGTAATGCCAGGAACTATGCATACTCATTAGTCATGGGTGCCTCTACAATATCACGCCGCATATCCCATGTTGACGGCTGAAGTGCATAGTATCCCGCAACAAGAGCATCATATGACAGACATAGTCCCTAATCACTAACATCACTTTGACAATGAGCATAGTGAGCCACGCCCTGAGGCATACATTGCACAATCTCGTACTGTCTATAAACTCTGCGTAGTAGAAATATCTCCAATACAAAGCAGGTCCTACCAATCAGGTACATAGAGTCACACAAATAACCCAGCTCGGTGTCGTCCTCATCCCAGTGGTCGCAATCTAGATATGGATGTCAAGTCACCACCTCTAGGTCATCCAATACTCATCTCCAATGCTCCAACTTACCCATATTATGCTGGGTAAGTCTACCTTTGTATCAAAACACATATGGTTTGGTCGCTGGCCTCCATAACACTAGCTTTGGACGTGTGATAGCAATATGCTCCCACACCCACACCTATAGCAATGTCACTCCTGATGCCAAACTCTGTCCTCCCAGATACATAACTGAATGAAGATCATGATAGAGATGGTCCAACATGCACATCCCCCATGTGTATCTCGTACCATGTGGTATCATGCTCTTTAGGACTCGGCCCCATCCAACAAACAATCCCTTTGACCTCTTATCAGGACAAAGGAATCCTCTGATGAAACTTGCTAGAATTGAAGGTAGTGTGGTATATCCATCTACCATATCCCACCATGGGATGCACATACCCGCGATACGATCATCCTGGAATACCCTACGCAGAGCCTTTGTCCCACCTTGCTCCTATGAATCATATACAACAATCTCTCCAATGAATGGTATCCGAAGAATACGCCATACATCCTCTGGCGTAATTGTCATCTCACCAGTCGGTAGGTGGAAGGTGTTGTGGTCGCTATTCCACCGCTTTGCTAATGTTGTGAGGAGACCTTGATTAATCCTAATCTGAGGCATGTCAAGAAGAGAAGCTAATCCACACTGTACTATAATTTGTGTCTCCTGAGGTGTGAGATGTTGTATCAAATCAAAGGTCCACGGGAACCACTCTTGAATCTGAACATTATCTAGAGACTCCTATCATCATGAAAAGTTTAAAATCAGTACACTTTACGAGAAAATTGGAAATAGTTTATCTTATCAAATCTAGTCAGCTCTTGGTGAGAATTTTAATCAAACTCTTGCGAGCACGCATCATTGAACCTCACCTATCATGAGGTCATTATCAATTCTAAATTTTACTTCGCCTATCATGAGGTTCATCAATCAATCTATAATTATTCCTCGCCTATCATGAGGTTGTTATCAATCAATCATTAGATCTCACCCATCACGAGGTTGCACATCATCTATTTGATTCAAATCATCAATCATATCAAACCAAATGGCTGACACGATCAGAATTGACAAAATTAGGGTAAAAATTGGCAATATCTATCATTCTGCCTTGGATACGCTAGAACAGGCATTCAAAGTGCTAAAACATCAGAAGCGCCAATTTTTATCAAGTGAAAGCGCTAGAACAGGTGTTTGAAGTGCTACATCTTTCGAAGCACTACAATATTTGGTCAAAGCACTAGAACAGGGGTCAAAAGTGCTAAACCTGTGGAAGTGCTACATCGGACCCTTGAAGCGCTATTTTATCTAACCTAAGCACTAAATTCGCTGAAGCGCTAATTTACCCTATGGAAGCACTAATTTTCCTAGTCAAAGCGCTAATTCTTGTAAGCATTGGAACAGACCATCGATGCTCTACATCGGGTCTTGAAAGTGCTAAATCATGCAACTTGAAGTGCTAAACTACAAAAACATACAAAATTTGAAATAAAACATGCAAAACAAGAATGCACGAAGTACGAGGAGGTTTCGGGGTACATACCAGAGGTTCGTAGGCTGTCGAGTGTTGGTAACGTCGCACACGCTCAAGTCGATGGGTGTGGTAGGGGATCGACATCTTGCTCCAAATTGCACTTTAAACTCTCTCTCACAAAATTCTTAAGACGCAAATGCACAAATGAACGTGAAAATGACCCCTTTGACCTTATATAGGTTATTTTTTATGGGATTTTTGATGGGGTTTATTTATTTTTATTTTGGGAGATTAATTCCTATTCATCGTAGGGGAAATTTCAATATATTTATCGAGAGATAAATTATTTCATCCTTGTTTCTTCATCAAATCATCATTAATCATCGAAAAATCATTGAAAAATCATAAAAATTATCAAAAATTCAAAATTCATCAATTTATCTCCCGAGGGGGCATATATCCATTATCATTCGAAATTAATGTCTAGGGCAAGTCTGGGGCATATTAAAAAATTCTTCGTCGATACTAGCAGCAACAGCAAAATTTTCTTTGAAGGATTGCGTAAACACATCACTTCAAAGAGGGGCAAAATATATACACCTAAAAATGGTCTAGATAAATCTAATTAATTAAATATATTTATTTGATTAATTAACCTTTAATTCATCTACTATTAAATAAATAGAAATATTTATTTAATTAGTTCATTATTCTATTCTAATCACATTCTTCCAATTATTCTCCTCTTAATTAAATAATCAACTTCAATAGTTTGATTTGTTTAATTATTCATTTATCTCCTCTTAATTAAATAAACTATATCATATAGTTTTATTTGATTATCACATTTCCTTTATTAAATAAACAAATTCTATTTGTTTGCTTTATTTAATAATATTTCTCCAATTTCTAAAATTGAATAATATGCTAATATTCCTCAAAAGTGAAACTTTCAACAAAATTAATTATGCTTTATCTTTCCAAACTAATTTTGGAACATTCACAAGAGAATTGGTTTTCCTCTTCCTCTTTTTCTTCTTGGTCTTCTGAAGGATTTCTTTATCCTTTCCATCTTCCTCTCCACCAAATTCATTCTTCTGCATTGATTTATCCAGATAAAATCTCAGCCCTTCTTTGTTGCCATGTCACATTTACCTTTTGAAAATCTATAAAAGGAGCTTTCATCTACAGGAAATGGATCCTGGCTTTTGTGTAATCTTACTCTGCAGGTATTCATGCATTCAAGCATTCAAGCAACCAAGAATTTAGCATTATCAAACATTTAGAAGCATTATCATGGTTGCATCATATTGTACAATAGTTTCTTTTATCAAGTTTTATTGTAGCTTCATCATATCTTCATAGAGGATTAGATTAGTGCAATCTCGTTCTCTAAATTGTCATTTTAACTGTCATGATGCTTATCAAATATGGGAGCCAAGTGATTTCATAAATCTTTAGAGATAGAGGACAATAGGACGCTTTTAGAGGATTCTTGTTTTAAATTAGTTTAATTAGTGTTGAATCTTCGATATAATGTCTTATTTAGAAGTATTTTAGTTTGTTTATTTGTTTAATATTTCCACACTTACAAGAACCATCAAGATAAAAGAACATACAATTAGAGATTCAATTGAAATAGCTAGACACCTACCACTTCTTAACGATAAAACACAAACTGACCTCGCCGAACAAGTTATAGAATCGTCCATACCATTGACATAAAATGAAGGGGAAAGTGAGAAATGAAACATCATTAGGGAACCATTATATGAAGAAGGGTCATCGTCGGAAGATACACCATCGGGTGAGGGGGAAGGCAATAAGGAAAATACCAAATCGACCATCCAAGAGCAATTCACACAAATAGAATTAGCCAAAGGGGAAGGCCAAAGGAAATTATTAGAAATTAGGATCTTAGGATACTCATCACTATAAATAAAATATAAAATAAATAAAATGAGAATCATACATACATAAATTTTACACATTACACAAGATATACATGGGGAAAACTATTTCAGGTAAAAAACCCCATAAATCATCATTTTATTAAAGCACTTACAATAATAGTCTATTATAATATAGACCGAACCTGGGGAACACTTCTCCATACTTCCACATGGCCAATAATACCTCATGTGCATAGAGATATAATTCACTATAAAATCTTCAAATTTTGTATCTCTCAAATGAGAGAGAACCTTCTTAAATATAGGAGGAAGAATGATATGATACCTAAAAGGGTATTAGTCACACCTATTCAACAACCACCATTCATAAATAATTAATAGTCTAATTATTAGACTATAATCATTTCAAATGGGATATGCTTAATAAGCATATAATATATAAGATTTTATAACCTTATATTAGAACTATATAAATGCTATAGGGGTATGACCTCTAATAATGTATTATGTTCTGACACTCCCCCTGATGTTAATAGAGGGTATCACATGTCAATTTCCATAAAAGAAAAAATGAAGTACCCCAACAAGCTTAGCCTATAAATTTAGAAATCTAAAGCTAATGTCTAGTTCCAAATCACTGCTTGGAAGCTTTTTCATGTGAAACTCCTAATTGGATCCCACCTTAAATTCCTCTACCTGCCTCCTTCATGCCCTTTTTGTGGTAGGATTGAATCTTTCAAAGATTGCTGTTAGTTTTGCCCTTGTGTTAAACAACTATGGACAAATATTTTCACTCTCATACTTTCCCTTTTTCATTTCCATTGGACGTGGAAAGGCGCTCTTCTTGGTTTATCAACTAATTATAACTTAATTTATAGTTCATGTCACCTTACTATCATTAAATTCATGTGGAATTTTAGATGTTTGGTTGCTTTGTCTCACTTATTTTCTCCCTACAAAATGGAAATTCATTTCATTTTTGCTAGTATATTAAACGAAGTGATATTGATAGCCCATTTAATTGATAAAAAATCTGATGCTATCAAGCGACAGGTTGAAGATCTTCTCACATAGCTCAAGAATAGGCTATTTCCTATAGGAATCCAACCTACATCAAACACTAGTTTCTAGGCCTACTCAACTACTAATATCACTTGATTTGTGTAGGGTATTCAACTAGCAGTTGTTCTCTGTTCTGAGGTTTTGTTACACTGCCTTCTTATAATATTGTCAATATGAATCAACAATACTCTTGCTCTATTGTACTTCCACAACAAAGGTGCATGCTTCTTGGAGGAAACATTGTATGGTTTTGTTCTGATGAGACAATTGTCATGGCGTTTGTTTTGTTGTTGTTGATGCAGTTGTGTTATTGTTTTAATTTACTGCTATTGATGCAGTTGTATTATTGTTTTTAATTTGTTATTGTTGATGTAACTATGCTATGTCACTATTTTTTTTCAACTTATTTTAATAAAAAATAATAATTTATTTGATGTGAGAGTGCATTCTCAACCTTTCTACTATTATTTGGAAGCTCCTTCCATGTTTTTCACCATAGGATAAGAATCATGGTCCAAAATTTGATATTTCAAGTTTTTGAGTTTGCTTTTTCCATGCACATGTCCTCCATGCTACCCGGAGCAGCTCATGCAATAAGATTTCACTGTCATTTCAATGGGATGATTATTAATCATTGAATGAGACAAAGCAATACCATATACAAGTGCGTTTAGGTAGTGTATGGGCATGCGAGATTCAAAGAAAGTATTGTAAATTTAAAATTTAGTATACATAGGCATATGAGCCACAATATGGTGTTAAGAACAAGAGAACTTGATCATTTGTGTTTAAAATCTAAAATTTGAATACTCGGAGAGGCTTCATTGAAAACTATTTAGAAATTCATAGTTTATGCGTGTATCCAAGACTTAAAAGGATGTTTAAAGACGATTTTGGGATGGAAGCTAGTATAAATAGATACTAAGAGAAGGATATCTAAGATTTAATTTATTTTTAATTGTGAGTTGCTTACCTTGTGAAAATTAACAATTTTTCAATCATCGCTTACTTTCACTTTTAGAGTTATCAGCAAATAATAAATAATGAAAGATGTGTAGAAATAAATTCATTCGGTCTTGTGTACAAACGTCTATCAATAATATTTATCAATCCTTAACATAGAATAATCTTACTTTTTAATAAGGATTAATAACTTTTTATAAAGGTTCAACATTCAATAATGAATGAGGTTATGTTCATAGATTTTTTTATATAATTAATTATTTTGTAATTTTTATACAAATATTAGTTTGAAGATGTTAGATTCAATTTTTAAATAAATTTGACAGAATATATGTATTTATTTTTAGTATAACATCTTAGCATTTGTTAGTAATGACATGGGATTCAAGTCTAAAAAAATTGGTTAAATTGATATATTTCTAAATTCTTATACAAATATCTAACGTCCTTAACAAATGTAGTTGGGTTAGATGTCTAACTTAGGATCTTTTAAGATGTATAGGTGATTTTATTTTGTTCACATAAAATGTATCATAATACAAATGATAGAATTAAGTAACTATTGTACCTTCTTGTACATTTAGAGCTCTTTGAAATGAACTCTATTTTTAAAAAAATGAATCATAGTTAAGTAAATAAAATAATTCACATATAGTAAATGACTACCACAACCTAATTGGAATAAAATATCTATTAATGCTTATCGTTTTACCTAGGACAACTTGAGCTACTTTAAACGATTATAAATCAATATACACTATAAAAAAATTAAAAATTAAAAAAATGAAATAATAAATTTTAAAGTAATGAAAAATGCACCCCAGATGTATTAAAAAATACTTTCATATAATGTTATTAGGGGTCATACTCTAAGGGGTCATAAATAAACTCTTCATGCTTAATCAACAAAAATATACATACAATTTGACAGAGACCATTCACTAGATTGAACAGTGGACATTGAAAAAAGATTTGAATATCATACACCTAGAGCTAAAAACACTAGGATAGAGGGAGCATGAAAAAAACCTAGAAGGTAGCCTAAAGATGACAAACACTGACAAAGGATGGGTAGAGGATTGCGACATGTCTAAGAGTGCAAGAAAGGCACCCAAATGTGAGAATCAAAAATCTCCAACCAACTCACTATCACAAAACGTGCATCAGAGAGGAAAGATGGTGACTCCCCCAACAAGTCCAAATGTGGACAAAATCTCTTGAAGTTCACTAGAAATGGTTCAAAGGACCCTGTATGATATTGTAAAAATTTTTAAACAATCTGGGTAGTGAATGGTTAAGATAACAAAGCATATTGGTTGAGAGAATTTTCAGCAACACTTTTGGGAATAACAATCGATTGGTATATAAAACTAGATTTGGGACATAAAAACATGGAGGCATTTAAATGAGCATTCCAAGAAGAATTCAAACTCTTGAGAGACAATAACAAGATTTTAATAGAGATATACAATACCAAGCAAGGTAAGCATAAGAACGTATGAGCCTACAATCGTAGACTCGAGGAATTTCTAGTCAAACTGGAAATCTAGATAGCTGACGGGTCGAAGAAGAGGTGGTTCATCAAAGGGTTGATCCCTTCACTAAGAAAGAAGATGAAGGTCATACCTCCATCATCGTACATTAATGCCTATAATGGAGCAATGGACATAGAAAGAAAAGATAAGACATATTCTTGAGAAAAGAGGAAGATCGATGATGATGAGAGCACAAGCGATAGCAACAATGGTGAATCAAAGAATGTTCAAGACTTGAGAAAGGACATTATGAGGATGATGAAAGAGTTGAAGGCTGAGAAGGAGAATACAAGAGAAAACAAGGAACTGTGGGGTATCAACTGCAAAGGAGAGGGTCATACAAAGGCAAACTGTTTGAAAAAACTATTCTATGATATCTACCAAGTAATGGGACATCCCATCAAGGAATACCCATACAATCTGAAAATAAAAAGCACACAAGTGCTTTGCACCCAAGGAGAACAATCAACTCCTTCGACCATAGTGTCAAAACCACAAAATACTAATACCAATGCATCCTTAAAGGCGAATATATGAACAAAAGAGGAAATAACAATCAATTCAACAATAGTGGACCAAGGAGTAAAATACAATATGATGCAAAGGGGTGACCAATTATCTAATGTAGAAAGTGTAATGGTGGAATCACTTTGCTCGAGAATGCCAGAGCAACCAAGACAAAATGATGATGTTATGTAAGTGTTGTGGACCAAGTGACCATGAGGACACCAATTGCCTAAAATAAAAAGGCATTAATATGCTATACGTGGAGTAATGGAATGAGGAAGTACTAACATTCACCAGAGCACAAATAAATAAAGCAATATACCCATACCCTCATATGAAAAAAGTACAATAGGTGGCAGTCAAAGAACGAAGAACCTCCCAAGAAACTGCAAGTATCTCGTTGTGGTTGGAATCAAAAAAGAACATCCTATGACAAATTTTACAAATGACAATACCAATTAAAGTGACAAACCTTATCTAGACTATGCCATAATTGGGAATGGTGATCATGAACATAGTCAATGACAAACAATGTCAACAACAGGAAGGTTGAAGAAAAGAGATGGTAGTGGAGCCACCACTCGAAGGTGAACAAATCATAGACCCAATGTTCCTAACAGTAAACATCATGAAGATGCCAACGATTGTAGAAATGGAGATCAGAGGGAAGAATCTAACAAACACGATTATCGATGGAGGATTGAGATTCAACATACTACCTATGTGTGTGAAATGTGGAAAGTTAGTATCAACACAAACCTTAATGAAATGATTTATATCAAATATTTGCAACAAGTAAACTACTCTATTTTGTAATTTAAACAAATCTTTTGAGAACATCTCATTGTCCTCTATTCCTAAGGATTTATTAAACCATTTGGCCCTCATATTTCTATGTGCACAATGGTTGTTAAAATGACAACTTAGGAAACGAGATTTGATATTTAATATGCAAACTAATGCATTTCCTATATGGAAATATGTGATGGAAATGATAATGGAGAGTGTGATAAATGAAAAAGTGGAGGTGGATACTATGGTATTCTACATATGCTCAAATGCAAACTAAAAATGAACTAATCTAGAATGCAACTATGATGCAAGATGGGACATAAAATGAAACTATGAAGCAAGATTTAAATCTAAGATGTAAATGCAAAGCAAAACATGAAGTTAGATGCAACTATAATACTCCAAAATGCTCCAAAGCTCTAACGATATTCCTGCATGATAACACTATTTGAATGTGGATCCTCAATGCAATAGCAAAGGGTTGTATTTAGAGAATTTTTCAAGCATCTTGTGAGTTGGAAAAGATCAACGGTCCAAATTCCAATAAGAAGGATGAACAGTGGAGATGAAGAGAATAAAGAATGTGTCCCCTTGACCAAAGACAACATGCCAAATGGATGGAGGAATCTCTTGACCAATGGGCAACATGCCAAATGGATGGAAGACTCAAGTGTGGGAAGAAAAGACCATTTGTTCCAAAATTGGTGGAAGTGTGTGAGGAATAAGCCATGTGCTTTTAAAAATTGGTTGAAGATAATTCTAATTAAAAATTAGAATTATTTATTTTCATGTGACCTTGGTGAGGTGGCACAAAAAGTTGTAGACATGTGCTTGAATTCCTAATCGAGATTAGTGAAGATTAATTAAATAAAACAAGCTTATGGAACTTTGTTTATTTAATTAATTTAGAAGAATATGATTTTAGATTTGGAGAATTAGAGAAGGGTGAACAATATAAATAAATTGAGAATTTATTTATACGTAGTCAAAATATTAATTAAATAGCTAGTATTTAATTAATTAAATGTGATGACCAATTTTAGGTGTATACATTTTGCCCCTCTTTGAAGTAATGTGTTTACACGTTGCTTCAAAGAAAAATTTGATATTAATGCCCAAAAAAGTTTTTGATGCCCCAGACAATGTCCCAAACGTTGATTTTTAGGTGATGATGGATATATGCCTCCCTCAAGACATAAATTGGTGAATTTTGGATTTTTTTGGATTTTTTGAAAATTTTGATGATTTTTCGATGATTTGATGATGATCTCAAAATTTTGTGCGTCATAAACGATTTATCTCCTGAAAAATGATTGACTTTGCCAATTTGATTAAATTGATGCCCTATTTTTCCTGCTTGTGTTTGATGTTTGATGATCGCATTCATCCAATTGATTTGATGATGGTGATGTGATAGTTGATGATAAATTGACCTCATGATAGGTGAGGATCAATGATAGGATGATGATGATTGACCTCATGATAGGCGAGAATCAATGATAAATTGATGATTGACCTCATGATAGGCAAGGATCAAAGATAGATTGATGATGATTGACCTCATGATAGGCGAGGGTCAATGATAGGATGTTGATGATTGTCCTCATGATAAGCGGGATCAAGATAAGATTGATGACAAACCTCATGATAGGTGAGGTTGAACTAATTGATGAACCTCATGATAGGTGAGGTTGAATTGATTGATGAACCTCATGATATGCGAGGTTGAATTGATTGATGAACCTTATGATAGGTGAGGTTGAATTGATTGATGAACCTCATGATAGGTGAGGTTGAACTGATTGATGAACCACATGATAGGCGAGGTTGAACTAATTGATAAACCTCATGATAGATGAGGTTGAATTGATTGATGAACCTCATGATAAGAGAGGTTGAACTAATTGATAAACCTCATGATAGGCGAGAGTGAATTGATTGATGAACCTCGTGATAGGTGAGGTTGAATTGATTGATGAACCTCATGATAGGTGAGGTTGAATTGATTGGTGAACCTCATGATAGGTGAGGTTGAATTGATTGATAAACCTCATGATAGGCGAGGTTGAATTGATTGATGAACCTCATATTATGCAAGGTTGAACTGATTGATAAACCTCATGATAGGCGAGGTTGAATTGATTGATGAACCTCATGATAGGCGAGGTTGAATTTATTGATGAACCTCATGATAGGCGAGGTTGAATTGATCGATGAACCTCATGATAGGCGAGGCTGAATTGATTGATGAACCTCATGAGATTTGATCAAAGTCTCACCAGAGCTGATTAGATTTGATTGATTGATTGATAAGAGTGTTGATTTGTGATATGTTATGATTATAGGAGGATTTCCACATCTAGTGTAGGTAGATTCAGATTTGATTGGGCGATGTGGTCTATCATCTTTGATTGATATGCCCCAGTATAAGACTGATTAATGTACTGAGACTTGATGATTCACTACCATTTTTTGATGATGTACTTCTCGATATTTGGATATCTTTGTAAATTTGACATTATGATTTTGAGGTTATATGATATGCATCGATGATGATGAGTAATCTATGTGTCTATATGTTTATGATGTTTATATGATGATGATCATGATGATTATGATGGATGCATTTTATTTCTGCTTTATGATGGTATGTGATGTTTTATATGATGATGATTATGATGATTATGATGACTATGATGATGTATGTTTAATGATTTTATATGTTTTATGAATGATGGGTTTGATTATGCAAATGATTATGCCTAACTGAGTTCGCAAGACTTCAACCTCTAGGGCCTTAAGCTTAAATGAGTGAATTTGTCCAACTTCCAAAAGTTGTAGGAAGGTTGAAGTAAATTGATTATTTTTAAGTTAAGCTTCACAAAACTTGACATATTTCCCCCACTCTCTTAGAAATCTGAAGAGACTCACTCATTTAAGTTTAGTGGACCACTTTCTTAATGCGACTATATGATATGATTTTGATTAAGATGCAATGCACGTTCTTTTGTGTTTTCTAATGCAAATATTATGATGTGATATATGGATGTATGAGTAATGTGAGAATGTTTTCTAATATATGAAAATGATGATGCAACTGATGTGCAACTAAATGAAAATGATGTGTTTTTGGTTAATGTCAAATGTACTCAATATATTGATAATAGAGATAACACCATTGTGAAATTGTTTCCGCTTTGAAAAACCCTATAGATACAGATGCAATACTAACATGAATGCAATATAACCTAACTATGCAAATCTAATATTCAAGAGTTGGCATTCGTAACAACCGATTTGTCATGCTTTTTATCATCATTGGGCCTTTAAAATGTTGAAAGTGAGTACAAGCATCAATGGCATATTTTAGACCATGATGACCTAAGTACTACTTCCATGATGGTTGATATCGCAAGTTAACACAAGCATCTGAGTATAATTAAAATGAGATGACCTGAGCATTGCTTGCATAAACAAACAAGAGTTAACCATTTTTCTATGCAAATTCAAAATGTCATTAGCGATACTTTGTAGAGCACATCCCTCGACAATTTGCATAGTAATAGTGATCAACTCACAGACAACAGACAAAGAAAAATCACACTCCTTCCTAGATCCTCTAGTTCAATACATCATCAAGGTGCTCCAGAGATATGATAACAAAAATCAAAGTTCAATAGTTTGAACATTTATGCCACAGTGATAAAGCCATGATTCTGAAAAACCTCATCCATTGGAAGTTTGCTTTGATTTGATTGTTTTGATTGTTTGATTTGGATGGTTGATGTGTTCATGTTTGTGACTGATGTTCAATGTTAAGTTGTACCGTGATCATTGTGTTTGTTAGGTTTGTCTTACTGATGTTTTTTTGTTGGTTTAAGCTCAAAGTTTATTTGCCCCTAGTGAGTTCAGGATTTTGCCCCCAGTCTAGGGTGAGACATGACCGCGATGCCAAGATATGTACATGGAGCTTTCAGATGATAGGCAATTTGATAGTGAAAGCGAATGGCGAAAGCAAGTGGTCAGTAAGCTCAAATAGATGGAAAAGTTAATCTATCACAAATAGCGCTTGTTGCCAGGTTTTCACTACTCATTTTTATTGTACTATTTTAGATTTTATGATTTTTTTGACTTTTTTGACTTTTTTCATTTTTTTGTATTTTTCTCTTTTTTTCTCTATTTTATCTTTTTTTATTTTTTTGGATTTCTTCAGAACTTTTTTCTTTTCTTTTCTTTTTTGTATTTTTTTTAGGACATTTTCTAATGTTTTTGTATTTTATTCAGGACATTTAAGATGGAATGATATGATATGACTGATTGAAGGAACAAGATGCCCCACAATAGAGATAATGCAACCATGGATAAATGATAGTTCAAAATGAAATATTCACTCCAAAACATGTCACACAAGCAACATATCTCTTGTCAAAAGATGATAATGGTTGATTGATTAGGATGCTAGGAATGATTTATTCCATAAGGCATGATGATGTTAAGTCCTTAGGATCACTGATTTCCTCTAAGTATGATAAGATTGATGATTGTTGATGATTGATTGACAAAAGATATGAGGATTGGATAATGTTTTACAACTAGGCTCAAATATGATTTCCATGATAAGATTCGAGGTTGCAAAGGGACATGATGACATGGATTTTGATAAGATAGGAGATATGGAATGGAAGAAAGTAAATGATAATGAATGGGATGATCAAGATCAACTAGATAAGATACAGACACAAGGCTCAAGTATTTTCCCCCTATTCCTCATCAAAACCAAGGACAAGAAGAAAGGATGTATCTAGTAAGAATGATGGAATATGGATAAGATGAAATATATGGTACGGGAGATATGGATAAAGCGTATAGGATAAGATATATGATGTTCAAGGAGATCCTTAACCTTGTCAAGATCAAAGGTGGAAATGTAAGGAATGATAAGATGGACGAAACTTGCCCCCCAAGTGTAGAGTGCAAGAGGAATATGGAAAATAGGATATGGATGATAGGGAGATGGAGGAAGGACTTAAGCATCAAATTTCACGACCAAATATCCCTTTAATAAACCATGGTAAATGGGAATTTAGACTCATAAATGTTGGCCTATTAAAGGTATGATGGAAGAACCAATGACTTATCCAAAGGTTTGGATTAAAAGAGAATGATGGGTGATGGATGTTGGATAATGGATAGGAGGTTGAAAGGCTTGTTGATGGATAGATGGAAAGGATGACAAGCTCAACATTGGCACACACCTTAAAGGGTGGTGGAGTGATGGAGGAAAAATGGAGTTGGAAGGTGGTAGGTTTTTAGATGGAAAATTAGAGGAAGCTTTTGGATTAACAAATTTGGATGCCAATTTAAATTTTATTGCTTCTATGAGACTTTTTGGAATCCACGTGAATTTTGACTTTGATTTTTGCTTTGTGGGCCTTTGTGGCCTTTGATATTTTTCTCTTTGATTTATAGACCTTCGTGGGCTTGGAATTTTTTCTTTTTGCTTTGATGGGCCTTTGTGGCCTTTTGAAATTTCCTTTTGATTTATGGACCTTTGTGGTCTTGGAAATTTTTCTTTTGCTTTGATGGGCCTTTGTGGCCTTTTTGAATTTTCCTTTGATTTTGGATCAGATTTTATTTTATTTTTGCATGCCTCATCGAGGAGACATGTTAATCCTTTGATACATGTGGAATTTGATATGGAAGCTTTTGACATTTGGCATCCAAATTGCCTCCAAGAGCAATAGGAGAGATGGATTGAGATGAATGATATGGAGGTATCATGGGTGAGTTACTATAGGTAGAATTTTGAAAGGGCATCAAGGATGTGTGCCTTTGTTGTTCTTGAGGGATAACATGAGGACGTAGGATAGATGGAAGTTTTGGTGGATTAAGATGAGGACCTAGGATAGATGGAAGTTTTGGTGGATTAAGATGAGGACCTAGGATAGATGGAAGGTTTGGTGGATTAGGATGAGGACCTAAGATAGATGGTAGGTTTGATGGACTAGGAAACTTGGGTGTATAACCAAGGCCATGGTAATTTGGGTTTTCTTGAGAAAAAAGGGGTTCTAGGATACCTTGTTCATGAAGGCCTAATCATTTGCCTTTGTAGTTCATACTTTGACACATTTGTTTACCAATGGGATATGTATTGTTTGTGAAACAAGATGTGAGTCCATTTTGAGGAGGATATGACATGGATGAAAGGATCGATGTTGGAAGTAAACTGGAGCGGATGAAGGTGGAGGATCCCAATTTGTAGGTGTGGGGTTCATGGATAGCTTGTATAGGTGTGATAGGATATTGACATGGGGATGATGGTGTGTTTTGATCTTGACTTGGAAAAGGATCACAAGGTGTAGGAGATGGAGTAGCTTGCTCTTTTATTAGGTGTGGAATCATCATGAAGTGGTATGGAAGGAATATCTTGATATTGAGAAGGATTAACATCCTCATGAAATGAAGGGATATCCTCAGATGGAAGCATATCTTGATCTTGATGAGAAAGGGAATCATGAGATTTTGTAGAAAGCATATCTTGATCATCGGGTGATAGGACATCATTAGATAGGATGGAAGAATTATCATGCTCCTGAGATGCAATGGAATCATGAGATGGTATGAATTCATTAGATGGGGTGGAAGAAGAACTCAAAAGGATACTTTTCTCTTGAGATGGAAAGGAGTCATCGTGGATGAAAAGTGAAAGGAGGGGATCATCATAGAATTCTTGAGAGATTCAGTCTTGGTCAAAGATTGGAAGAACTTGTGGAATTTTGGTATCATTGGATGAAGCGAAAAGAATGCTTTGATCTTGAGGTGTAGAGGAGTCTATGATAGCATGGTTTACACTGAGAGATTGGCATGAATCATTGGCTATAGAAGATATGATAGAAAAAGGTGGTTGGATGGCATTGTTAACTTGAGTGAAAGAATCCTCATATTTATTTTGACTTGTGGGAGATGAAGATAGATGCATGACATGGTAAGATTGTTCAATATCATTTGTGTTTGAGGACTGATATTTGGGCTTCTCATTTAACTTTTTCAAAAATTCAAAGACATTGAACTTGGATGATGTCGTTGTTGGTGGAGAAGGTGTCATGTCTAGATTTTTGTCAAATGGAGAAGGGAAGATATGTGGAAACAAATGTCTTTCTATGCTTGTTTTCCTTTGCATGTCTAAGATCTATTGTTGAAGACTTTGCATTTGTTGAGTTAAATCATTCAATTGATCCTAATCTATTTCAGCCATGGTGGTTTGAGTTTCAATTTCTTGTTCTTTGAGTTTATGCTTTTAGGGATCTTGTTAAAATGGGCATACAAGTGTTATAGTTTTCACAAACTTTTGATCTTTGTTTTGGAAAAGTACTAAGGATTAGAACTAAGTCAAATAGAAAGAAAAATTCTAATGAGACTAGGTTGTATTTGACTATATAGCTTCATTTCATGATGAGAGGATGATAAATCCTGATGATGAAACTAGGCTTAATAATCGAGGGTGTGATAAATTTGATGATTTTGGTACTTTGAGATGTTAGATCTTGGTCTAGGTTAGAGAATTCCACTTGTAAAGGTCAATTTTAACAAGTTTAGACTTCTAAGGTATCTAAGGAATGATTTTGGACTTGAGAAAACTCTGATATTTTGGTTCAAACTTGTGAAATGAGATACTCAAATCTTTGGAAAAGTCTTGGATTTTGACAATAGTAAAATGAGTACAAGTTGGGATTGTTCTTTGAAGCTCTTTTGTAAAAATTGAAGACCAACCTCTCTTTAAATTCGTAGAGTGTTGAGAGACATTTTTGATGTTCTCTTGGACTAAGAATTTTGGACTTGGGTTTCCAGATTTTAATCTTTTGTGAAATCATTTGATAAAACACATGTTCAGATTTTGTTTTACCTAAGGAATGGTTGAACATTGTTGAGGATTCCTGGGATGAGACTAACTGTTAGACATGAGATGAAACTAGGTCATTGTTTTATGGTCTGCAAAATGCACCAAAACAAAGATAAAGCGCTAGAAAAAGTGCAAAAAGCACCCAAGAAAGTGCAAAAATCACCAGAAGAGGTACAAGATGCACTACAGGACTTGCAAGATGCGCCAAAAAGTTTTACAAGGCTCTATAAGTAGGTTTTGACTCTAGTAACTTGGACAATATGCATGAATACAGGTGCAAGATGTGCCAGAAAGCAGCCAATATGTGCTAGAAGGTCTACAAGATGTGCCACACTGGAAAAATAACACCGTTTCTTGAAAGTTTGTTTGATTTTTTGGATTTTCCAGTTGGAGACTTGGTTATTTCAATGAATTTAATCATAAATTCGGGTTTTCACTTTCGACATGTGATGTTTTGTTTGAAATTTATTTTGAAAACACTTTGATAAAGACACATTAGGCAATGTACACTCCTAAGGCTGTGAAAGACTGTATTCTTTTAGATTCCACGTGGGTTTTACCCCAACCACACTTATTCTTAGCAGATGATTAGATAATTGACCCCACTGGCTCCCCTCCACGACACTCACTTCTACGGGGCATCCAAGCATCAATACCCATGAATCTCCCATGGCATATTTCTCATCTCTACTAAAAACTACGAGAATGTGGATGCCTTCGCAATGACCATTGCTACACCAAAGAATAGATAAAAGGTTTTGGCCAAACTATAACAAGGGTTTTAATACAGACATTTTGTTCGTGGGGGATAATCCATGTGACGAGAGACCATTGCTGCCCTTTTCATCGAAACTATCCTCGTGATACTAGCCTTTGTTCTAGTATCCACATTTATATACGAGTTGGAAGTCACTTGGCTTTAGCGTGTTACTGGTTGGGTCGTTCCCTTGGGTGATTACTTTTTCCCACAAGGCAGGCCCTCTAAGATAAACAAAAGCAAGCAAGTATACTTGTAGTTCGATCAATCTTTATTCCACAAGAATAAAGAGAGAACGCACGCTATATACTCCACTCACAGTTGTAGATAAACACAAATGGGTCTGGATTTTTGGTCACCTAGTTAAGGGGAGAGCATATGCCTACCATCCATCAAGCACAAAAGACACGGTGCTCATTAACCTTTTTATTAAGCTATGTTCCTAACCTAACCAAAAGGAAACAAGTAAATCACTTGCAACCCTTGCAATATGTCAGTAGTTTATGTTTGAGTCTTTGATAGTGAATCTGGGAAACCTGCAAAATCAACAACACAAAGTATTAGCCTTCAGATTTAGTGAAAAATAGGGAAATTGCAAAATGCGCTAGAACAGAGACAAAAAGTGCCAATTTGGAAGCAAAATGCGCCAAAACTCGTGCAAGAAGCACCAAAACTCAAGCAATAATCGCTAAAACTCATGTAAGAAGCACTAAAACTCAAAGACATGTTTTGGAACGCTGGTGAACTTTTTTGAAAACTTGCAAGAAGTGCCAAAACTCATGCAAGAAGCTCCAAAACTCATGCAAGAAGTGCCAAAATAGGTGCAAGATGAACCAGAACGGGAGCAATATGTGCTAGAAAGGGTGCAAGATGCACCAGAACGGGTGCAAGATGTGCTAGAAGTCTCACGTCCAAACCTATGAACATAAATTTTCCAACATGTTAAAAAAAATGGGGCAAGGCCCCATAGTGGGCGCCATTTTGTGTGTGTGAAATGTGGAAAGTTAGTATCAACACAAACCTTAATGAAACGATTTATATCAAATATTTGCAACAAGTAAACTACTCTATTTTGCAATTTAAACAAATCTTTTGAGAACATCTCATTGTCCTCTATTCATAAGGATTTATTAAACCATTTGGCCCTCAGATTTCTATTTGCACAATGGTTGTTAAAATGACAACTTAGGAAACAAGATTTGATATTTAATATTCAAACTAATGCATTTCCTATATGAAAATATGTGATGGAAATGATAATGGAGTGTGTGATAAATGAACAAGTGGAGGTGGATACTATGGTATTGAACTAGAATGATTTATATATGATTCTACATATGCTCAAATGCAAACTAAAAATGAACTAATCTAAAATGCAACTATGATGCAAGATGGGATATAAAATGCAACTATGAAGCAAGATTTAAATCTAAGATGTAAATGCAAAGCAAAACATGAAGTTAGATGCAACTATAAGACTCCAAAATGCTCCGAAGCTCCAACGATATTCCTACATGATAACACTATTCGAATGTGGATCCTAAATGCAATGGCAAAAGGTTGTATTTATAGGATTTTTCAAGCATCTTGTGAGTTGGCAAAGATCAACGGTCTTGATTCGAATAAGAAGGATGAACGGTGGAAATGAAGAGAATCAAGAACGTGTCCCCTTGACCAAAGACAACATGCCAAATGGATGGAGGAATCTCTTGACCAATGGGCAACATGCCAAATGGATGGAAGACTCAAGTGCGGGAAGAAAAGACCATTTGTTCCAAAATTGGTGGAAGTGTGTGAGGAATAAGCCATGTGCTTTTAAAAATTGGTTAAAGATAATTCTAATTAAAAATTAGAATTATTTATTTTCATGTGACCTTGGTGAGGTGGCACAAAAAGCTGTAGACATGTGCTTAAATTCCTAATCGAGATTAGTGAAGATTAATTAAATAAAACAAGCTTATGGAACTTTGTTTATTTAATTAATTTAGAAGAATATGATTTTAGATTTGAAGAATTAGAGAAGGGTGAACAATATAAATAAATTGAGAATTTATTTATACGTAGTTGAAATAATATTTAAATATCTAGTATTTAATTAATTAAATGTGATGACCGATTTTAGGTGTATACACTACCCAAAGACACATGGAAGTGTCTCGAGAAACCAACACTCTAGCTACTGATATTCCAATTGGAGGGTGCCGACTAGCATGACATCAAGGCCATTGGGAACACTAATGGCGTAGAAGATGATAATCGAGACCCAACCATTCTTATTGAATGTTGTGGTCAGCCCACCAAAGAAAAAAGTATATAATGCATTACTTGGGAGAGGATGGTTGATTGTAGCCAAGACAGACCACAATTGGAATATAAATACACTTTCCATAAAGAATAACATTAGGAAGTATGTGATCAACTTGAGCAGTTAGTGAAGAATTAGCATCATTGAAATCAAAATTTGTAGGATGATCAACGATGGATGAAGAAAGGCGAGTAATGGAACCAAACAACGAATGTGTCTTAGACCTCCAATAGTGATTAGAGGATGAGATGAGTTCACTCAATGGACTCTTCCACTGGAAGATGGAGGATTATGAAGTATTCTAATCAGACTATGATATGCTACAAATCAAAGAGATTGAAGGGGAAGATGGAGAAGATAGAGCCTCAACGAGCCAAGTATTTCCTCCAAAATACAAAGAAGGGGTGGCCAAGGTAGATGAAACACCAACACATAATTTTGAAAGGGATAAAATGATCAAGCACGAAGAACCAAAAATAAAGAAGGTAAATCTAGGAGAGGAGGATAGTCCTCGAATGATTCTAGTCTAAGATTATTGGAATCCAATGTTGAAGGAAACAAAATTTAAAATCTTCATAGAATATAAATATGCCTTCGCATGGATGTACAAATTCTTGAAGGGTGTACCTCCAGAACTATGTACATACACAAAATCCCTTTAGTACCTGGAGTACAACCTGTACAAAAGAGACCTTATCGAATGAATAAAAATTATGTTGTAAAGGTACAAAAAGAGATCAAAAAAATGTTGAAAGAAGGAATCATCTTCAAAGTTGAAGTTAGTGATTAGGTGTCACCAATCATTATATCATTAAAGAAAGAATCTGAACAGATTTGGATATGTGTGGAATTTCGAAGCCTGACCATTGTGACATAAAGGACCCCTTCCCAATCCCATTCACCAATTCACTACTAGAAAAGGTGGAGGGATATGAAATCTACTCATTTATGGATGGATTCTTGGGCTACAATTGGATAAGCATAGTCAAGAAAGATAGACTACAAACAATGTTTATAGTTGAAAACGAAGTGTATGCATACAAACAGATTTCATTCAATCTATGCAATGCCTATACAAATTTCCAAAGAATAATTTTACTCATATTCGACAAGATCTGTCTATGGGGAAATTTAAGGTATTCTTGGATGAATGGTTGATTTGCAGTGACAAACAAACACATCTAAAGGTTCTATGAGAATGCATGGAATAGTGCAAAGTGACATGATTGTCATTAAACCCAAATAAGTGTTGGTTCATGGTGTCTCAAAGGAAACTACTCGAGCACATAGTCCACAACGCTAGATTAAAAACCAACCTAGATAAACTTTGGGTGATTGTATGGATGGAACCACCCCAAAACATCATTGGTGTGAAGTCATTTCTCAGCCATGTCAAATACTATAGAATATTCATCAAAAAATTCCCAAATTTCTTATCCACTAGACATACTCACCAGGAAAGGATAACCATTCATATGGACAGATGATTAGGAAAAACTTTCAACAAGCTTAAAGTGTGAATAATCAATTCGCCAATCCTACCATACCCAGATTGAAGTTAAGGAATTTCATGTGCATGTTGATGCATCAAACTATGTTATAGGAGTGACACTAGCACAAATGGGAGCACAAGGGCTAGACCACTGGTATTCTCTAAGTGGAAGAACCTCATACACTTTCTACCAAACCTTATTTCTATTGAAGGATAGATAACAAATTCTCACAACATAACCTTTTCAATGGGCTTTCTATTCATACTTTGACATTCAAATAACAAATACCAGGAAAATGTCTATAACACATTTGAATAACATTTATAGACAACAAAAAATAAATCCTCACACATTCAAACAAATAAATTCTTCATTTTCCTCTCAAAACATATCCAAGAAAATAAAAATAATAATTTTACTCACTATTGTAACACTTTCCTGCCAATCTTCTTGCTCTGATACCATTTGACATAATTATGATATTGCTATCATGATTCAACTGTTTAGTTTTACGATTCAAGCTCATTGACCCATGTTTCATGAGCAGTGGTTCACAAGAACGCATATCTCATGATAGTGAATGGTCCACTTAGCACTCATTGCATCTAGGTGATGCTCATAGAGGTGAAGCACTAGTTCATAAGGCACAACACTTGTTGAAGGCTTTACAAATGGGTTGCAAGCTAAGTGGTCTTAACCTGGGGGAAAATGTCCATGGTTAAGCACACTTGAGCTAGAGTAGTATTGGGATGGGTGACCTCCCGGGAAGGTCCAATGCTTCACCTCTATGAGCATCACCTAGACGCAATGAGTGTTAAGTGGACCATTCACTATCATGAGAGATAGGTTCCTGTGAACCACTACTCATGAAACATGGGTCAATGGGTTTGACTCGTAAAACCACATAGTTGAATCTTGATAGCAATATCATAATTTGACACACTATGGAAAATACCTCCTACTTATCAACCATTTGATATAGTCGAACATCAAGAGCTCCAAAATTAGAGTGTTGATCTTCACAACCACTAAACAAATTCTTTGAATTATCAAATAAATTGAACAATTATAAGAAATGGAATGAACCCACAATGATATTTATTTAATTCCATTAAACTTTTGAAAATATGCACAAAAACTTGTGAGAAACCACTATTTAAATAATAATTTGAACCTGCAAATGAAAGTATTTTCTTTTGAAAGCTTGTACAATGAAAGCTCCCATATTCATCTACAGGAATACATGTCCACTATATTTTTCCTACCAACAACACTGCTAAATTTCAGCCAAAATATCTAGAAAACCCATTCCTAGATGTTGGTTTTCACCTCCTACAAACAACTCCTGAAACTCCAACTTAATGCCTCTTGAATCTTCAATCTTGGAATCCCTTTTTAACTAAAATCTTCCATGTAGCTCTTGAGACTTAAATTATATATATATATATATATATAAGAAATGTTGAGAGAAATATTGGAAATGGGTGTCTTTGATAAGTAGGTTGTGGTGTTGCAATTGTGCATGATTTCAATTCTCATTAACGATGTATTGGCCACCCCACCAACAAAATATTATTTTAATGGTTGGAGTAAGAAGTAATTATTTATTGGGAATAATAAAAGTTTAGAACCAATAATTCATTTGTTGGATATTTAGCAGTGTATCTTGATGTGGTCCTATGACAACCATGACATTAGCTACTTTGTTGATGAGGTGGGGTGCCTTTTCAGACTAGATTTTTGTAGTGTCGAAAAGTGTACTACTTTACATTTTCACACTATGTTTGCATCCCCTTGATTAATTGGACTTAATTAAGCCCTTAATTAATTGGACTTAATTAAGCCCTTAATTGGCCCAATTATTCATTCACAAGCCTAATTAATTTCATTTTTATAAAGGGAAACCCACATTTAATTAATGTCTACACTTAATTACACATATTGGAAAATGTGTGTCCTAGGTTTAGGGCTTAAGAACCATTTTCCCTTGAGCGAATGGGTCCTCCTTAAGTCTTGGGACCCAATTTCTAATATGTTTTTGGTGACATTTTAATGATTCAAATTCAAATTGCAAAGGTCGGATTGTGATGTTTAATTGTTAGGTAATCAAGGAAACACCTATAAATACAAGGTTATTTTATCAAATTCTAATCCTAAGTAACCTAAGATTTCAAGAGAAAAGATTATTGTCAAGAGCATTGAAGAGAAAATTTATCAATCAATTATTGCAGCATTCAAGATCCTATCATCATGTCAAGATTTATGTGTGTTCATGCATGTATTTGAGCTAACATTGTGATGTAGGTTTCAAGTTTTCAAGCATCAAATCAAGTATCAAATTAAGCATCCAATCAAAAAATTTCAAGCAAGATCTAATCCTTGGAATGATGTGTTAGACTTCAGTCCTCTAAGGTCAGCCATTAAAGGGTTTGGTGAGTTGCAACAAGTTAGTGTTCATTCATCATTCCTCCATTTTTATCATTATTAAGGTTTAATTACCAAACTAGGGTTTGACCAAGGCAAACCCTTATACGCCAAAAACAAAAAAAAAAATCTCCTCTTTGTGTGTTTGCAGATTTTCAGGTGAAGAAGGATTGAAATTGGATCAAAAGTGTAATTTTGCAAAGTTGTCAAGATATAGAAACTCACCTACAGGTTTTGATTCTGACTTTTCGACATTCAAACCTGGGGAAACTAGAAGCTTAGATCTGACATTAGAGGACTGTTAAAAGAATTTTCAGAGCCTTGTACAAAGACCCATTCACCCTTGGGTGAATGAGTCCTAAGCATGACACCTTGCAACACTTTTGGTGTTAGGTACACAATAATCTAATCTTTTCAAATCTGCTAGTTAATGGTTGTTTCTATTAGTATTATCATAACATTTCATGTTTCAAGTGATATATCTCATAAATTAGATTGTTGATGCACTTTTATTCCTCTCCCAAAAATGTTGTTCAGTCATATTTTACTATTTTGTCATAAGGAAGTTAGGGCAACATAGTGTCCAAATCTAGGGTTGACTCACCTTGGAGGTTGCAAGACAATTCTAACCATTTGTGACACTCTCCCTCTTCCTAATGAACATGGGAAAAGTGGATTGGTGATTAGGTGGACACCCCCCTTTGTGCTTTTTGGCATAGGTCCCTCATTTCTAGATCTTCCTATTTCACTTCCTCCCTTTTTCTTTCATTTCAATTTTTATAAATTATTCCTTTATTTTTTTACCATCTATTTATAGGGGATCAATTTTTCATCCTTAGTTCAATATTCACCATTAACCTAGTCTAAATATTCTTTTATTAAAAAATAATTGGAAGAATATAAAAAATGGCACATCAGACTAAATGGGTGAATCGCAATGGGAGCAGGACAAAGGTGTGAAATGAAGTAGGAGGCTTGATGGATAGGCATATGATAGGAAGAGGGGAAATCCCCCCTATGCTATATGAGCGAATTTCTTCCCTCTAGGGAAGATCCTTGCTTTTGGTCTTTCGGAAGGAAGAGGATAGACTCTGTGGGGTAGGAAGCATTATGACCAATACAAAAGTCACCAAAATTGGATAAGTTTCCCTAGGTATGGGAGGAACCAGAAAGGAGTCAAGAACTTTAATCCAAATAGAAGGAAGGATCCATTCATCCCTAGGATGCCTCAAAGTAAGGCAATAAGAATCCCATTAAAACTTTTGGAGAATAGTAATGGGCGATTGAAAGGAAAATATTTTTATGTAAAATGGTCAAGAAGAGGATCTTCCAAAGTCAAAATTCTCAGGTGATGGAAAGACAAATGGGGGGATCAAATTTCAATAAAATTCTTGTAGAATGATTTCTCTCATTGAGTGTGGCTTTGAGGAGGTGAAAGGAGAGATCCTAGGAGGTGAAATACTACTCATGGAAGATTTAGTGTTTTTTACAAAGGATTGGGAGCCAAATTTTAATCCATTCAGTTGCAAGCTTGGAAAATTCCCTGCATGGATCATATTATACAACTTACCTAAAGAATATTGGGGTGAAGAAGCTCTGAAAGCAATTGGAGAAGGAATGGGATCCTTAAAATTGATGATAATATTTATTTATGAGAAGATGTGAACTTTTCAAGAATTTGCATGGAATTAGATCTAACAGATGGATTGTGGGAAGAGCTGGAGATCCTTTTAGAATCGGGGTCATGGAAACAAAAAGTGAAGATAAAGAATAGTTTGAATAACATCAAAAGCAATCAAAATGATGCGTCACCCATTCAAACAAAGGATGGATGTAGGGCAGAGGCAGAGCTGAGAAAGTTAGGTTGGATAAAATGGATTCTCTAAATCCCAACCAAAATGCAAGAAATTTCCTAAATGTTGGATCAGATGAACATAAAGTTGGAGATACAGGTTGGTCAAAAAGAGCCTTTTGTCAGTAGGAATTTGGGCTTTGAAGGTAGGACAACTGAAGGATTAAAGGCCAATCCTTCTCATACAGGAGGTCAGGAGGGTCATAAGTTGCCAAACCTTGGATCCAATAACATTTTATCTTTTGATCCTCTAAATCAACTAAACCAATGCAAGACAAACGAGAAAGAAGCAAATAAGAAGTCTAACCATGCCAAATTTTTAGAAGTAGGTGGTAATGAAGAAGATATTTTTGAGTAGGAAAAGGATACCTTAGTTAATGCTTGTTTAGAGGTTGACATCATGGATGCAAAATTTTTTAAGGCTAAAAGGGACAAAGAAGCAATGTAATTGATTGTAGATCTATTTAACACTCCCAACCTTCAACACCTAAATCTAAAAGAGAAAGAAGTTGAATTGGATCTACTAGATGAAGAAGATGGTCCAATTACATTGGAATATATAGAAGAAGTAGCAGAGGAAGCTTTGCCAAGCCAAGCAAATCTCAAAGAATATATTGCATGATTAGGTGGCATTGAGAAACTAGGCATAAGTTAGAAGAGGGTAAATAATTCTTCTCCTGATTGCAGAGAAAATAATACATGAAGGAAATCATTATAGGGGAAATAGAAGGTGGATGGAGTGTGGAGGGTCAGGTTAAAATCACTAGACTACTGAGATCTAGGAAGGGTGTTCCCCTTCCTGAGGAGCCATGAGGTTCATATCATGGAATGTTAGGAGCATTAATGCCCCTAACAAGCAATGGTTGGTCAAGCACCAACTTTTGAGGTCAGAAGTGGATATAGTAATGCTACAAGAAACCAAATTGGGTAAGTAAGAAAGAGAGTGTTTCCAAAAGAAATTAAAATTCTGGCAAGGTGAGTGGGTTTATTTAGAAGGTGCTTCGGGAGGGCTGGTTATCCTTTGGAGATCACAAGTAGTAATTGTTGAAAAGCTGGTAGTAAGAATATAGTGGATTAGTTGTAAAATCAAAAGTCTATCTTCAAATATTCAGTTTGTTTTGACAAACATGTATGGCCCCATCTCATGCATTGGAAAAAGGGATACTCAGGAAAATATTGACCAAATGTTAGCTTTGCAACATCTAAATTTTAACATAATCAGTGGGGATTTCAATGCAATTTTACACAACACTGATAAGAAGGGTGGGGTAGCCAAAAAATTGTAGTTTGAGATTAATTTTGAGGAGTGGGTTGCAAGGAGCTTGTTGATGGAAATCCAATTCTCTAATGACCACTACACTTGGACCAATAAATGACTTGGGTTTAGCAATATAGTAAAGAAGTTAGATTTTTTTGGAAAGGAGACTTCGGTGAATTCCCATTTGGATTGGAGGGTTTGATTCAACCATGGTCTAGTTCGAACCAATTTCTAATATAGTTGGATATTATTAGGGACAAAATAACCTTCAGATGTCCTTTTAAATTCAAGAATATATGGATGCAACATACTAATTTCTTTGAGTTGGTGGAAAAATGGCGAAATGAGAGTTCGGTAAATGGCTCAAAGATGTTCTGGGTTGTAGCAAAATTGAAGTCAGTGAAACAAAATTTGAAAGAGTGGAACAAATTCCACTTCAAAATAATTTTGAGGACAAGAAAAGATTAGAATGGGAGATGGAGAATCTAAACAATGATGGTCTTTCATTTGGTATGGATGAGGACAAATTCTTACAAGAAAGGAAATTGCTTGGGGAATATGAGACATTTCTGGCTAGAGAAGAAACATTTTGGAGACAAAAGTCTAGGGAAGTCTGGATTAAAGATGGGGACAAGAATACTAAATTCTTTCACAACATCACTAAAGCACAAAGATTTACAAATAAGATCTCAAAATTATCTAGGGGAGACAAAGTAGTGCTAGAAGATGAGGAAGAGATTAAAAAATTCCAGTCATTTACTTTTAGGACTTGTTGAGCAATTGGAATGGATTGGATTGGGTGGTTCAAAAGAAAATTTTGGAGAATATTCCCTCTTTGATAATTGAAGAATTTTTTTTTGTTGATGTCTAGCTTTTCTTTGGAGGAGATTTGTGTTGCATTGTTTCAAATCCATCCTAAAAAAGCACCTGGCTTAAATGGTTTCCTTGCATCTTTCTTTTAGAAGTGATGGCACATAAAAGGTAAGGATATCTTCGAAGCAATTGAATATTCGAGAGCTACTGGTAAGATTCTTAAAGAAGTCAACAACACCTTCTTAGCTCTTATTCCTAAGAAATGATTAGTTGTTTCTTTAGATGATTTTAGATCAATCTCCTTATGCAACACTTTTTATAAAATATTAGCCAAACTTGTAGCAAATAGACTAAAAAGGATCCTCCTAGACATCATTTTGAAAGAACAAACAAGGTTTGTTCCAAGGAGGTCTATTTTGGATGGGGTTATAATAGCCCAAGAAGCTCTTCATTCAATCCAAAAGACAAAGACACCGACAATGCTAATCAAACTTAATATTAAAAATGCCTACGAAAAAGTTGACTAGAGGTTTTTGTTCAAAGTTATGGAAGCTTTTGGGTTTTCAAAGTGTTGGCGGGTGTTGCCACAATAGTGTGTCTCACTTTTGGGACATGTTGATTTTTTCCTGAAATCACTTTTTTTAGAAAAAAAAATATTTTAGCCTTGAGAGGTTCTATCTAAAGGGTTTTAATTAAAGAGGGATAGATAATACCCCTTTAGATCAAACCCTCTTGGATAGAAACCCTCTAGTATTAAATCATACCCATGATGGAGTCTCCTTTGCACCTATCAAAATGTTGGCAAAAAAATACATTTACATTACCTTTTGAGGGATTAAATAATGTCATTTATAAATGATCTTTTGCAAGATTGTATCCCTCAAAACAACCTTTCCAACAAGTATAGTTTTGATATGTTTTCATTTTATCTTGTATTTAATTTTCAATTTTTATTAAACATAGGTTTTTCTCCAAACATTAATCTCTTCATTCTATAAAGGTGGAAAAATAGTAAACCATTGTAATTTTTTTTCAAAAAATACCCTTTCCCTAGGTATTGATGTCCTCGTTTCACTAGAAAAAGAAAAATTGGATTTTGATAAATACACAAAAAGTTATGTTGTACGACACACACACATGTCCAAATTATAGTTACAGTGACTTAAAAAATTAATTAAAAAATATATATGTAACAAAAAATTATGAAAAAAATCCATTCCCTAGATATTGATGTTGAGAATCTATATTCCAAAAATTAGAATTTTATCCTTTATAGAAAAAAAATTATGTTGTACGACACATACATTACTTTCTAAAAATGTTATTTTTCTATTTAAAACTAGTTATTAAAGGAGATGTTGAAAGATTCATGAAAAAAAAAATATTTAGAATCTACACACAAATTGCCACAAATCACTAGTTCACATCACTGTCAAATTATTAATGGTTTAGCTGCTATAGGTCTCAAAAGATGAAGATTCAGTTAAAAATATTGATGTAAATGTCCATCTTGGGCAAAAAGTGAGACAAAATATTGTGATTTCACCTTGGCTTGATTGGATCTTTAATTGGATTTCAAGTCCTAGATTTTTAGTTTTGTTGAATGGCTCTCTAGAGGGGTGTTTTGAGGCTTTAAGTTGCATAAAGCAAGGATACTTGATATCACCCTTTCTCTTCATTATAATGGTGGAATCCTTAGGAAGTTCCTTAAACTAGGCTCAAACAAGTGGTTGTCTTGAGGAGATAAAAATTGCTAACAATCTTCCATCCATCTCTTATCACAATTTGCTGATGATACCCTACTCTTTGGG
>VDFB02101781.1:171643-257821 GCA_007258455.2 Sequoia sempervirens
GCTCAAATAGATGGAAAAGTTAATCTATCACAAATAGCGCTTGTTGCCAGGTTTTCACTACTCATTTTTATTGTACTATTTTAGATTTTATGATTTTTTTGACTTTTTTGACTTTTTTCATTTTTTTGTATTTTTCTCTTTTTTTCTCTATTTTATCTTTTTTTATTTTTTTGGATTTCTTCAGAACTTTTTTCTTTTCTTTTCTTTTTTGTATTTTTTTTAGGACATTTTCTAATGTTTTTGTATTTTATTCAGGACATTTAAGATGGAATGATATGATATGACTGATTGAAGGAACAAGATGCCCCACAATAGAGATAATGCAACCATGGATAAATGATAGTTCAAAATGAAATATTCACTCCAAAACATGTCACACAAGCAACATATCTCTTGTCAAAAGATGATAATGGTTGATTGATTAGGATGCTAGGAATGATTTATTCCATAAGGCATGATGATGTTAAGTCCTTAGGATCACTGATTTCCTCTAAGTATGATAAGATTGATGATTGTTGATGATTGATTGACAAAAGATATGAGGATTGGATAATGTTTTACAACTAGGCTCAAATATGATTTCCATGATAAGATTCGAGGTTGCAAAGGGACATGATGACATGGATTTTGATAAGATAGGAGATATGGAATGGAAGAAAGTAAATGATAATGAATGGGATGATCAAGATCAACTAGATAAGATACAGACACAAGGCTCAAGTATTTTCCCCCTATTCCTCATCAAAACCAAGGACAAGAAGAAAGGATGTATCTAGTAAGAATGATGGAATATGGATAAGATGAAATATATGGTACGGGAGATATGGATAAAGCGTATAGGATAAGATATATGATGTTCAAGGAGATCCTTAACCTTGTCAAGATCAAAGGTGGAAATGTAAGGAATGATAAGATGGACGAAACTTGCCCCCCAAGTGTAGAGTGCAAGAGGAATATGGAAAATAGGATATGGATGATAGGGAGATGGAGGAAGGACTTAAGCATCAAATTTCACGACCAAATATCCCTTTAATAAACCATGGTAAATGGGAATTTAGACTCATAAATGTTGGCCTATTAAAGGTATGATGGAAGAACCAATGACTTATCCAAAGGTTTGGATTAAAAGAGAATGATGGGTGATGGATGTTGGATAATGGATAGGAGGTTGAAAGGCTTGTTGATGGATAGATGGAAAGGATGACAAGCTCAACATTGGCACACACCTTAAAGGGTGGTGGAGTGATGGAGGAAAAATGGAGTTGGAAGGTGGTAGGTTTTTAGATGGAAAATTAGAGGAAGCTTTTGGATTAACAAATTTGGATGCCAATTTAAATTTTATTGCTTCTATGAGACTTTTTGGAATCCACGTGAATTTTGACTTTGATTTTTGCTTTGTGGGCCTTTGTGGCCTTTGATATTTTTCTCTTTGATTTATAGACCTTCGTGGGCTTGGAATTTTTTCTTTTTGCTTTGATGGGCCTTTGTGGCCTTTTGAAATTTCCTTTTGATTTATGGACCTTTGTGGTCTTGGAAATTTTTCTTTTGCTTTGATGGGCCTTTGTGGCCTTTTTGAATTTTCCTTTGATTTTGGATCAGATTTTATTTTATTTTTGCATGCCTCATCGAGGAGACATGTTAATCCTTTGATACATGTGGAATTTGATATGGAAGCTTTTGACATTTGGCATCCAAATTGCCTCCAAGAGCAATAGGAGAGATGGATTGAGATGAATGATATGGAGGTATCATGGGTGAGTTACTATAGGTAGAATTTTGAAAGGGCATCAAGGATGTGTGCCTTTGTTGTTCTTGAGGGATAACATGAGGACGTAGGATAGATGGAAGTTTTGGTGGATTAAGATGAGGACCTAGGATAGATGGAAGTTTTGGTGGATTAAGATGAGGACCTAGGATAGATGGAAGGTTTGGTGGATTAGGATGAGGACCTAAGATAGATGGTAGGTTTGATGGACTAGGAAACTTGGGTGTATAACCAAGGCCATGGTAATTTGGGTTTTCTTGAGAAAAAAGGGGTTCTAGGATACCTTGTTCATGAAGGCCTAATCATTTGCCTTTGTAGTTCATACTTTGACACATTTGTTTACCAATGGGATATGTATTGTTTGTGAAACAAGATGTGAGTCCATTTTGAGGAGGATATGACATGGATGAAAGGATCGATGTTGGAAGTAAACTGGAGCGGATGAAGGTGGAGGATCCCAATTTGTAGGTGTGGGGTTCATGGATAGCTTGTATAGGTGTGATAGGATATTGACATGGGGATGATGGTGTGTTTTGATCTTGACTTGGAAAAGGATCACAAGGTGTAGGAGATGGAGTAGCTTGCTCTTTTATTAGGTGTGGAATCATCATGAAGTGGTATGGAAGGAATATCTTGATATTGAGAAGGATTAACATCCTCATGAAATGAAGGGATATCCTCAGATGGAAGCATATCTTGATCTTGATGAGAAAGGGAATCATGAGATTTTGTAGAAAGCATATCTTGATCATCGGGTGATAGGACATCATTAGATAGGATGGAAGAATTATCATGCTCCTGAGATGCAATGGAATCATGAGATGGTATGAATTCATTAGATGGGGTGGAAGAAGAACTCAAAAGGATACTTTTCTCTTGAGATGGAAAGGAGTCATCGTGGATGAAAAGTGAAAGGAGGGGATCATCATAGAATTCTTGAGAGATTCAGTCTTGGTCAAAGATTGGAAGAACTTGTGGAATTTTGGTATCATTGGATGAAGCGAAAAGAATGCTTTGATCTTGAGGTGTAGAGGAGTCTATGATAGCATGGTTTACACTGAGAGATTGGCATGAATCATTGGCTATAGAAGATATGATAGAAAAAGGTGGTTGGATGGCATTGTTAACTTGAGTGAAAGAATCCTCATATTTATTTTGACTTGTGGGAGATGAAGATAGATGCATGACATGGTAAGATTGTTCAATATCATTTGTGTTTGAGGACTGATATTTGGGCTTCTCATTTAACTTTTTCAAAAATTCAAAGACATTGAACTTGGATGATGTCGTTGTTGGTGGAGAAGGTGTCATGTCTAGATTTTTGTCAAATGGAGAAGGGAAGATATGTGGAAACAAATGTCTTTCTATGCTTGTTTTCCTTTGCATGTCTAAGATCTATTGTTGAAGACTTTGCATTTGTTGAGTTAAATCATTCAATTGATCCTAATCTATTTCAGCCATGGTGGTTTGAGTTTCAATTTCTTGTTCTTTGAGTTTATGCTTTTAGGGATCTTGTTAAAATGGGCATACAAGTGTTATAGTTTTCACAAACTTTTGATCTTTGTTTTGGAAAAGTACTAAGGATTAGAACTAAGTCAAATAGAAAGAAAAATTCTAATGAGACTAGGTTGTATTTGACTATATAGCTTCATTTCATGATGAGAGGATGATAAATCCTGATGATGAAACTAGGCTTAATAATCGAGGGTGTGATAAATTTGATGATTTTGGTACTTTGAGATGTTAGATCTTGGTCTAGGTTAGAGAATTCCACTTGTAAAGGTCAATTTTAACAAGTTTAGACTTCTAAGGTATCTAAGGAATGATTTTGGACTTGAGAAAACTCTGATATTTTGGTTCAAACTTGTGAAATGAGATACTCAAATCTTTGGAAAAGTCTTGGATTTTGACAATAGTAAAATGAGTACAAGTTGGGATTGTTCTTTGAAGCTCTTTTGTAAAAATTGAAGACCAACCTCTCTTTAAATTCGTAGAGTGTTGAGAGACATTTTTGATGTTCTCTTGGACTAAGAATTTTGGACTTGGGTTTCCAGATTTTAATCTTTTGTGAAATCATTTGATAAAACACATGTTCAGATTTTGTTTTACCTAAGGAATGGTTGAACATTGTTGAGGATTCCTGGGATGAGACTAACTGTTAGACATGAGATGAAACTAGGTCATTGTTTTATGGTCTGCAAAATGCACCAAAACAAAGATAAAGCGCTAGAAAAAGTGCAAAAAGCACCCAAGAAAGTGCAAAAATCACCAGAAGAGGTACAAGATGCACTACAGGACTTGCAAGATGCGCCAAAAAGTTTTACAAGGCTCTATAAGTAGGTTTTGACTCTAGTAACTTGGACAATATGCATGAATACAGGTGCAAGATGTGCCAGAAAGCAGCCAATATGTGCTAGAAGGTCTACAAGATGTGCCACACTGGAAAAATAACACCGTTTCTTGAAAGTTTGTTTGATTTTTTGGATTTTCCAGTTGGAGACTTGGTTATTTCAATGAATTTAATCATAAATTCGGGTTTTCACTTTCGACATGTGATGTTTTGTTTGAAATTTATTTTGAAAACACTTTGATAAAGACACATTAGGCAATGTACACTCCTAAGGCTGTGAAAGACTGTATTCTTTTAGATTCCACGTGGGTTTTACCCCAACCACACTTATTCTTAGCAGATGATTAGATAATTGACCCCACTGGCTCCCCTCCACGACACTCACTTCTACGGGGCATCCAAGCATCAATACCCATGAATCTCCCATGGCATATTTCTCATCTCTACTAAAAACTACGAGAATGTGGATGCCTTCGCAATGACCATTGCTACACCAAAGAATAGATAAAAGGTTTTGGCCAAACTATAACAAGGGTTTTAATACAGACATTTTGTTCGTGGGGGATAATCCATGTGACGAGAGACCATTGCTGCCCTTTTCATCGAAACTATCCTCGTGATACTAGCCTTTGTTCTAGTATCCACATTTATATACGAGTTGGAAGTCACTTGGCTTTAGCGTGTTACTGGTTGGGTCGTTCCCTTGGGTGATTACTTTTTCCCACAAGGCAGGCCCTCTAAGATAAACAAAAGCAAGCAAGTATACTTGTAGTTCGATCAATCTTTATTCCACAAGAATAAAGAGAGAACGCACGCTATATACTCCACTCACAGTTGTAGATAAACACAAATGGGTCTGGATTTTTGGTCACCTAGTTAAGGGGAGAGCATATGCCTACCATCCATCAAGCACAAAAGACACGGTGCTCATTAACCTTTTTATTAAGCTATGTTCCTAACCTAACCAAAAGGAAACAAGTAAATCACTTGCAACCCTTGCAATATGTCAGTAGTTTATGTTTGAGTCTTTGATAGTGAATCTGGGAAACCTGCAAAATCAACAACACAAAGTATTAGCCTTCAGATTTAGTGAAAAATAGGGAAATTGCAAAATGCGCTAGAACAGAGACAAAAAGTGCCAATTTGGAAGCAAAATGCGCCAAAACTCGTGCAAGAAGCACCAAAACTCAAGCAATAATCGCTAAAACTCATGTAAGAAGCACTAAAACTCAAAGACATGTTTTGGAACGCTGGTGAACTTTTTTGAAAACTTGCAAGAAGTGCCAAAACTCATGCAAGAAGCTCCAAAACTCATGCAAGAAGTGCCAAAATAGGTGCAAGATGAACCAGAACGGGAGCAATATGTGCTAGAAAGGGTGCAAGATGCACCAGAACGGGTGCAAGATGTGCTAGAAGTCTCACGTCCAAACCTATGAACATAAATTTTCCAACATGTTAAAAAAAATGGGGCAAGGCCCCATAGTGGGCGCCATTTTGTGTGTGTGAAATGTGGAAAGTTAGTATCAACACAAACCTTAATGAAACGATTTATATCAAATATTTGCAACAAGTAAACTACTCTATTTTGCAATTTAAACAAATCTTTTGAGAACATCTCATTGTCCTCTATTCATAAGGATTTATTAAACCATTTGGCCCTCAGATTTCTATTTGCACAATGGTTGTTAAAATGACAACTTAGGAAACAAGATTTGATATTTAATATTCAAACTAATGCATTTCCTATATGAAAATATGTGATGGAAATGATAATGGAGTGTGTGATAAATGAACAAGTGGAGGTGGATACTATGGTATTGAACTAGAATGATTTATATATGATTCTACATATGCTCAAATGCAAACTAAAAATGAACTAATCTAAAATGCAACTATGATGCAAGATGGGATATAAAATGCAACTATGAAGCAAGATTTAAATCTAAGATGTAAATGCAAAGCAAAACATGAAGTTAGATGCAACTATAAGACTCCAAAATGCTCCGAAGCTCCAACGATATTCCTACATGATAACACTATTCGAATGTGGATCCTAAATGCAATGGCAAAAGGTTGTATTTATAGGATTTTTCAAGCATCTTGTGAGTTGGCAAAGATCAACGGTCTTGATTCGAATAAGAAGGATGAACGGTGGAAATGAAGAGAATCAAGAACGTGTCCCCTTGACCAAAGACAACATGCCAAATGGATGGAGGAATCTCTTGACCAATGGGCAACATGCCAAATGGATGGAAGACTCAAGTGCGGGAAGAAAAGACCATTTGTTCCAAAATTGGTGGAAGTGTGTGAGGAATAAGCCATGTGCTTTTAAAAATTGGTTAAAGATAATTCTAATTAAAAATTAGAATTATTTATTTTCATGTGACCTTGGTGAGGTGGCACAAAAAGCTGTAGACATGTGCTTAAATTCCTAATCGAGATTAGTGAAGATTAATTAAATAAAACAAGCTTATGGAACTTTGTTTATTTAATTAATTTAGAAGAATATGATTTTAGATTTGAAGAATTAGAGAAGGGTGAACAATATAAATAAATTGAGAATTTATTTATACGTAGTTGAAATAATATTTAAATATCTAGTATTTAATTAATTAAATGTGATGACCGATTTTAGGTGTATACACTACCCAAAGACACATGGAAGTGTCTCGAGAAACCAACACTCTAGCTACTGATATTCCAATTGGAGGGTGCCGACTAGCATGACATCAAGGCCATTGGGAACACTAATGGCGTAGAAGATGATAATCGAGACCCAACCATTCTTATTGAATGTTGTGGTCAGCCCACCAAAGAAAAAAGTATATAATGCATTACTTGGGAGAGGATGGTTGATTGTAGCCAAGACAGACCACAATTGGAATATAAATACACTTTCCATAAAGAATAACATTAGGAAGTATGTGATCAACTTGAGCAGTTAGTGAAGAATTAGCATCATTGAAATCAAAATTTGTAGGATGATCAACGATGGATGAAGAAAGGCGAGTAATGGAACCAAACAACGAATGTGTCTTAGACCTCCAATAGTGATTAGAGGATGAGATGAGTTCACTCAATGGACTCTTCCACTGGAAGATGGAGGATTATGAAGTATTCTAATCAGACTATGATATGCTACAAATCAAAGAGATTGAAGGGGAAGATGGAGAAGATAGAGCCTCAACGAGCCAAGTATTTCCTCCAAAATACAAAGAAGGGGTGGCCAAGGTAGATGAAACACCAACACATAATTTTGAAAGGGATAAAATGATCAAGCACGAAGAACCAAAAATAAAGAAGGTAAATCTAGGAGAGGAGGATAGTCCTCGAATGATTCTAGTCTAAGATTATTGGAATCCAATGTTGAAGGAAACAAAATTTAAAATCTTCATAGAATATAAATATGCCTTCGCATGGATGTACAAATTCTTGAAGGGTGTACCTCCAGAACTATGTACATACACAAAATCCCTTTAGTACCTGGAGTACAACCTGTACAAAAGAGACCTTATCGAATGAATAAAAATTATGTTGTAAAGGTACAAAAAGAGATCAAAAAAATGTTGAAAGAAGGAATCATCTTCAAAGTTGAAGTTAGTGATTAGGTGTCACCAATCATTATATCATTAAAGAAAGAATCTGAACAGATTTGGATATGTGTGGAATTTCGAAGCCTGACCATTGTGACATAAAGGACCCCTTCCCAATCCCATTCACCAATTCACTACTAGAAAAGGTGGAGGGATATGAAATCTACTCATTTATGGATGGATTCTTGGGCTACAATTGGATAAGCATAGTCAAGAAAGATAGACTACAAACAATGTTTATAGTTGAAAACGAAGTGTATGCATACAAACAGATTTCATTCAATCTATGCAATGCCTATACAAATTTCCAAAGAATAATTTTACTCATATTCGACAAGATCTGTCTATGGGGAAATTTAAGGTATTCTTGGATGAATGGTTGATTTGCAGTGACAAACAAACACATCTAAAGGTTCTATGAGAATGCATGGAATAGTGCAAAGTGACATGATTGTCATTAAACCCAAATAAGTGTTGGTTCATGGTGTCTCAAAGGAAACTACTCGAGCACATAGTCCACAACGCTAGATTAAAAACCAACCTAGATAAACTTTGGGTGATTGTATGGATGGAACCACCCCAAAACATCATTGGTGTGAAGTCATTTCTCAGCCATGTCAAATACTATAGAATATTCATCAAAAAATTCCCAAATTTCTTATCCACTAGACATACTCACCAGGAAAGGATAACCATTCATATGGACAGATGATTAGGAAAAACTTTCAACAAGCTTAAAGTGTGAATAATCAATTCGCCAATCCTACCATACCCAGATTGAAGTTAAGGAATTTCATGTGCATGTTGATGCATCAAACTATGTTATAGGAGTGACACTAGCACAAATGGGAGCACAAGGGCTAGACCACTGGTATTCTCTAAGTGGAAGAACCTCATACACTTTCTACCAAACCTTATTTCTATTGAAGGATAGATAACAAATTCTCACAACATAACCTTTTCAATGGGCTTTCTATTCATACTTTGACATTCAAATAACAAATACCAGGAAAATGTCTATAACACATTTGAATAACATTTATAGACAACAAAAAATAAATCCTCACACATTCAAACAAATAAATTCTTCATTTTCCTCTCAAAACATATCCAAGAAAATAAAAATAATAATTTTACTCACTATTGTAACACTTTCCTGCCAATCTTCTTGCTCTGATACCATTTGACATAATTATGATATTGCTATCATGATTCAACTGTTTAGTTTTACGATTCAAGCTCATTGACCCATGTTTCATGAGCAGTGGTTCACAAGAACGCATATCTCATGATAGTGAATGGTCCACTTAGCACTCATTGCATCTAGGTGATGCTCATAGAGGTGAAGCACTAGTTCATAAGGCACAACACTTGTTGAAGGCTTTACAAATGGGTTGCAAGCTAAGTGGTCTTAACCTGGGGGAAAATGTCCATGGTTAAGCACACTTGAGCTAGAGTAGTATTGGGATGGGTGACCTCCCGGGAAGGTCCAATGCTTCACCTCTATGAGCATCACCTAGACGCAATGAGTGTTAAGTGGACCATTCACTATCATGAGAGATAGGTTCCTGTGAACCACTACTCATGAAACATGGGTCAATGGGTTTGACTCGTAAAACCACATAGTTGAATCTTGATAGCAATATCATAATTTGACACACTATGGAAAATACCTCCTACTTATCAACCATTTGATATAGTCGAACATCAAGAGCTCCAAAATTAGAGTGTTGATCTTCACAACCACTAAACAAATTCTTTGAATTATCAAATAAATTGAACAATTATAAGAAATGGAATGAACCCACAATGATATTTATTTAATTCCATTAAACTTTTGAAAATATGCACAAAAACTTGTGAGAAACCACTATTTAAATAATAATTTGAACCTGCAAATGAAAGTATTTTCTTTTGAAAGCTTGTACAATGAAAGCTCCCATATTCATCTACAGGAATACATGTCCACTATATTTTTCCTACCAACAACACTGCTAAATTTCAGCCAAAATATCTAGAAAACCCATTCCTAGATGTTGGTTTTCACCTCCTACAAACAACTCCTGAAACTCCAACTTAATGCCTCTTGAATCTTCAATCTTGGAATCCCTTTTTAACTAAAATCTTCCATGTAGCTCTTGAGACTTAAATTATATATATATATATATATATAAGAAATGTTGAGAGAAATATTGGAAATGGGTGTCTTTGATAAGTAGGTTGTGGTGTTGCAATTGTGGATGATTTCAATTCTCATTAATGATGTATTGGCCACCCCACCAACAAAATATTATTTATGGTTGGAGTAAGAAGTAATTTTTTTTGGGAATAATAAAAGTGTAGAACCAATAATTAATTTGTTGAATATTTAGCAGTGTATCTTGATGTGGTCCTATTACAACCATGGCATTAGCTACTTTGTTGATGAGGTGGGGTGCCTTTTTAGACTAGATTTTTGTAGTGTCGAAAAGTGTACTACTTTACATTTTCACACTATGTTTGCATCCCCTTAATTAATTGGTCTTAATTAAGCCCTTAACTGGCCCAATTATTCATTCACAAGCCTAATTAATTTAATTTTCGAAAGGGAAACCCACATTTAATTAATTCCTACACTTAATTACACATATTGGAAAATGTGTGTCCTAGGTTTAGGGCCTAGGAACCATTTTCCCTTGAGCGAATGGGTCCTCCTTAAGTCTTGGGATCCAATTTCTAATATGTTTTTGGTGACATTTTAATGATTCAAATTCAAATTGCAAAGGTTGGATTGTGATGTTTAATTGTTAGGTAATCAAGGAAATAGCTATAAATACAAGGTTATTTTATCAAATTCTAATCCTAAGCAACCTAAGATTTCAAGAGATTAATTACAAGAGCAAAGATTATTGTCAAGAGCATTGAAGAGTAGATTTATCAATCAATTATTGCAACATTCAAGATCCTATCATGATGTCAAGATTTATGTGTGTTCATGCATGTATTTGACCTAACATTGTAATGTAGGTTTCAAGTTTTCAAGCATCAAATCAAGTATCAAATTAAGCATCCAATCAAGCCATTTCATGCAAGATCTAATCCTTGGAATGATGTGTTAGACTTCAGTCCTCTAAGGTCAGCCATTAAAGGGTTTGGTGAGTTGCAACAAGTTAGTGTTCATTCATCATTCCTCCATTTTTATCATTATTTCATTATTAAGGTTTAATTACCAAACTAGGGTTTGACCAAGGCAAACCCTTATACACCACAAACAAAAAAAAGTCTCCTCTTTGTGTGTTTGTAGATTTGCAGGTGAAGAAGGATTGAAATTGGATCAAAAGAGTAATTTTGCAAAGTTGTCAAAGTTGTCAAGATATAGAAACTCACCTACAGGTTTTGATTATGACTTTTTGACATTAAAACCTAGGTGAACTAGAAGCTTAGATCCAACGTTAGAGGACTGTAAAAAGAATTTTTAGAGCCTTGTACAAAGACCCATTCACCCTTGGGAAAATGAGTCCTAAGCATGACACCTTGCAACACTTTTGGTGTCAGGTACACAATAATTTAACCTTTTCAAATCTGCTAGTTAATGGTTATTTCTATCAGTATAATCATAACATTTCATGTTTCAAGTGATAGATCTCATAAATTAGATTGTTGATGCACTTTCATTCCTCTCCAAAAAATGTTGTTCAATCATATTTTACTATTTTGTCATAAGGAAGTTAGGGCAACATAGTGTCCAAATCTAGGGTTGACTCACCTTGGAGGTCTCAAGTCAATTCTAACCATTTGTGTCACTCTCCCTCTTCCCAATGAACATGAGAAAAGTGGATTGATGATTAGGTGGACACCCCCCTTTGTGCTTTTGGAATAGGTCCCTCATTTCTAGGTCTTCCTATTTCACTTCCTCCCTTTTTCTTTCGTTTCAATTTTTATAAATTATTCCTTTATTTTTTTACCATCTATTTATAGGGGATCAATTTTGCATCCTTAGTTCAATATTCACCATTAACCTAGTCTAAATATTTTTTTATTAAAAAATAATTGGAAGAATATAAAAAATGGCACATCAAACTAAATGGGCGAATCACAGTGGGAGCAGGACAAAGGTGTGAAATGAAGTAGGAAGCTTGATGGGCAAGCATATGATAGGAAGAGGGGAAATCCCCCCTACACTATACGAGTGAATTGCTTCCCTCTAGGGAAGAGCCCTGCTTTTGGTCTTTCAGAAGGAAGAGGAGAGACTCTATGGGGTAGGAAGCATTATGACCAATACAAAAGTCACCAAAATTGGATAAGTTTCCCTAGGTATGGGAGGAACTAGAAAGGAGTCAAGAATTTTAATCCAAATAGAAGGAAGGATCCATTCATCCCTAGGATGCCTCAAAGTAAGGCAATAAGAATCCCATTAAAAAATTTGGAGAATAGTAATGGGCGATTGAAAGGAAAAGATTTTTATGCAAAATGGTCAAGAAGAGGATCTTCCAAAGTCAAAATTCTTAGATGATGGAAGACAAATGGGGGGATCAAATTTCAATAAAAGTCTTGTAGAATGATTTCTCTCTCATTGAGTGTGGCTTTGAGGAGGTGAAAGGAGAGATCCTAGGTGGTAAAATATTGCTCGTGGAAGATTTAGGGTTTTTTACAAAGGACTGGGAGCCAAATTTTAATCCATTCAGTTGCAAGCTTGGAAAAGTTCCTACATGGATCATATTATACAACTTACCTAAATAATATTGGGGTGAAGAAGCTCTGAAAGCAATTGGAGAAGAAATGGGATCCTTAAAATTGATGATAAGATTTATTTAGGAGAAGATATGACCTTGTCAAGAATTTGCATGGAATTAGATCTAACATATGGATTGTGGGAAGAGCTGGAGATCCTTTCAGAATCGGGGTCATGGAAACAAAAAGTGAAGATAAAGAATAGTTTGAATAACATCATAAGCAATCAAAAAGATGCATCACCCATTCAAACAAAGGATGAATGTAGGGTAGGGGCAGAGCTGAGAAAGTTAGGTTGGATAAAATGAATTCTCTAAATCCCAACCAAAATGCAAGGGATTTCCTAAATGTTGGATCAGATGAACATAAAGTTGGAGATACAAGTCAATCAAAAACAACCTTTTGTTAGTAGGAATTTAGGCTTTGAAGGTAGGACAACTGAAGGATCAAAGGCCAATCCTTCTCATAAAGGAGGTCAGGAGGGTCATAAGTTTCCAAGCCTTGCATCCAATAACATTTTATCTTTTGATCCTCTAAATCAACTAAACCAATGCAAGACAAATGAGAAAGGAGCAAATAAGAAGTCTAACCATGCCGATTTTTTAGAAGTAGGTGGTAATGAAGAAGATATTTTTGAGTAGGAAAAGGATACCTTAGTTAATGCTCATTTAAAGGTTGACATCATGGATGCAAAATTTTTGAAGGCTAAAAGGGACAAAGAAGCAATGTAATTGATTGCAGATCTATTTAACACTCCCAACCTTCAACGCCTAGATCTAAAAGAGAAAGAAGTTGAATTAGATCTACTAGATGAAGAGGATGGTCCAATTACATTGGAATATATAGAAGAAGTAGCAGAGGAAGCTTTGACAAGCTAAGCAAATATCAAAGAATATGTTGCGTGATTAGGTGGCATTAAGAAACTGGGCATAAGTTAGAAGAGGGTAAATAATTATTCTCCTGATTGTAGAGAAAAGAATACATGAAGGAAATCATTACAGGAGAAATAGAAGGTGGATGGAGTGTGGAGGGTCAGGCTAAAATCACTAGACTACTGAGATCTAGGAAGGGTGTTCCCCTTCCTGAGGAGCCATGAGGTTCATATCATGGAATGTCAGGGGCATTAATGCCCCTAACAAGCAATGGTTGGTCAAGCACCAACTTTTGAGGTCAAAAGTGGTTATAGTAATGCTACAAGAAACCAAATTGGGTAAGTAAGAAAGTGAGTGTTTCCAAAAGAAATTAAAATTCTGGCAAGGTGAGTGGGTTTATTCAGAAGGTGCTTCAAGAGGGTTGGTTATCCTTTGGAGATCACAAGCAGTAATTGTTGAAAAGCTGGTAGTAAGAAGATAGTGGATTAGTTGTAAAATCAAAAGTCTATCTTTAAATATTTAGTTTGTTTTGACAAACATGTATGGCCCCATCTCATCCATTGGAAAAAGGGATACTCGAGAAAATATTGATCAAATTTTAGCTTTGCAACATTTAGATTTTAACATAATCAATGGGGATTTCAATGCAATTTTACACAACACTCATAAGAAGGGCGGGGTAGCCAAAAAATTGTAGTTTGAGATTAATTTGAGTGGGTTGCAAGGAGCTTGTTGATGGAAATCCAATTCTCTAATGACCACTACACCTGGACCAATAGATGACTTGGGTTTAGCAATATAGTAAAGAAGTTAGATTTTTTTGGAAAGGAGACTAGGTGAATTCCCATTTGGATTGGAGGGTTTGATTCAACCATGGTCTAGTTCGAACCACTTTCTAATATAGTTGGATATTATTAGGGACAAAACAACCTTCAATTGTCCTTTTAAATTCAAGAATATACAGATGCAACATAGTAATTTATTTGAGTTGGTGGAAAAATGGTGGAATGAGAGCTCGGTAAATGGCTCAAAGATGTTATGGGTTGTAGCAAAATTGAAGTCAGTGAAACAACATTTGAAAGAGTGGAACAAATTATACTTCAAAATAATTTTGAGGACAAGAAAAGATTAGAATGGGAGATGGAGAATCTAAACAATGATGGTATTTCATTTGGTATGGATGAGGACAAATTCTTACAAGAAAGGAGATTGCTTGGGGAATATGAGACATTTTTGGCTAGAGAAGAAAAATTTTGGAGACAAAATTCTAGGGAAGTCTAGATTAAAGATGGGGACAAGAATACTAAATTCTTTCACAACATCACTAAAGCACAAATATTTACAAATAAGATCTCAAAATTATCTAGGGGAGATGAAGTAGTGCTGGAAGATGAGAATGAGATTAAAATTTTTGTAGTCATTTACTTTTAGGACTTGTTGAGCAATTGGAATGGATTGGATTGGGTGGTTCAAAAGAAAATTTTGGAGAATATTCCCTCTTTGATAATTGAAGAAAATAAAGTTGTCGATGTCTAGCTTTTCTTTGGAGGAGATTTGAGTTGCATTGTTTCAAATCCATCCTAAAAAAGCACCTAGCTTAAATGGTTTCCTTGCATCTTTCTTTCAGAAGTGCTAGCACATAAAAGGAAAGGATATCTTCGAAGCAATTGAATATTCAAGAGCTATTGGTAAGATTCTTAAAAAGTCAACAACACCTTCTTAGCTCTTATTCCTAAGAAACGATTAGTTGTTTCTTTAGATGATTTTAGACCAATCTCCCTATGCAACATTTTTTATAAAATATTAGCCAAACTTGTAGCAAATAGACTAAAAAGGATCCGCCTAGACATCATTTTGAAAGAACAAACAAGGTTTGTTCCAGGGAGGTCTATTTTGGATGGGGTTATAATAGCCCAAGAAGCTCTCCATTCAATCCAAAAGACAAAGACACCGACAATGCTAATCAAACTTAATATTAAAAAGGCCTACAAAAAATTTGACTAGAGGTTTTTGTTCAAAGATATGGAAGCTTTTGGGTTTTCAAAGTGTTGGCGGGTGTTGCCACAATAGTGTGTCTCACTTTTGGGACATGCTGATTTTTTTCCTAAAATCACTTTTTTTAGAAAAAATAATGATTTTAGCCTTGAGAGGTTCCATCTAAAGGGATTTAATTGAAGAGGGATAGATAAGACCCCTTTAGATCAAACCCCCTTGGATAGAAACCCTCTAGTATTAAATCATACCCATGATGGAGTCTCCTTCGCACCTATCAAAATGTTGGCAAAAAAATACGTTTACATTACCTTTTGAGGGATTAAATAATGTCATTTATAAATGATCTTTTGCAAGATTGTATCCCTGAAAATGACCTTTCCAACAAGTATAGTTTTGATATGTTTTCATTTTATCTTGTATTTAATTTTCAATTTTTATTGAACATAGGTTTTTCTCCAAACATCAAGCTCTTCGTTCTATAGAGGTGGAAAAATAGTAAACCATTGTAATTTTTTTTCAAAAAATACCCTTTCCCTAGGTATTGATGTCCTTGTTTCACTAGAAAAATAAAAATTGGATTTTGATAAATACACAAAAATTTATGTTGTACGACACACACACATGTCCAAATTATAGTTACAGTGACTTAAAAAATTAATTAAAAAATATATATGTAACAAAAAATTATAAAAAAATATCCATTCCCTATATATTGATGTTGAGAATCTATATTCCAAAAATTAGAATTTTATCCTCTATAGGATTTTTTTTATGTTGTATGACACATATGTTACTTTCTGAAAATGTTATTTTTCTATTTAAAACTAGTTATTAAAGGAGATGTTGAAAGATTCGTGATTTTTTTTTTAAATATATTTAGAATCTACACACAAATTGCCACAAATCACTAGTTTACATCATCACCAAATTATTAATGGTTTAGCTGCTATAGGTCTTAAAAGATGAAGATTTAGTTAAAAATATTGATGTAAATGTCCATCTTGGGCAAAAAGTGAGACACAGTATTGTGATTTCACCCTGGCTTGATTGGATCTTTAATTGGATTTCAAGTCCTAGATTTTTAGTTTTGTTGAATGGCTCTCTAGAGGGGTGTTTTGAGGCTTCAGGTGGCATAAAGCAAGGAGACTTGATATCACCCTTTCTCTTCATTATAATGGTGAAAGCCTTAGGAAGATCCTTAAACTAGGCTCAAACAAGTGGTTGTCTTAAGGAGATAAAAATTGCCAACAATCTTCCATCCATCTCTTATCATAATTTGCTGATGATGCCCTACTCTTTGGGGCAACTAAGAGGTCAGAGGCAAAAAACTTTAAGGACATTCTAAAATTGTATTTTGTTGCTTTCAGGCAAGAAGTGGGCGTAAATAATTAGAAATTATTTAATTTTCTATAGCAACAAGGAAAGAGCAGGAAATCATCAGAGTCTTGGGGTATAAGAAAGGCCTTTTACCATGCTCTTATCTTGGGATTCCTATGGATAAAGGAGTTATAACTAACAGATTACGGGATAGCCTTTTTGAAAGAATTTCAATCAGAGTTGCTTCATGGAAAGGAGGTGGTTGTCTTGGGTTAGGTAGATAATAATATTAAAGGTAGTTTTCTTTGCTATCCCTATCTACCTCTTGTATTGCATCTCATTGTCAACCGATGCCAACCAAAAGATGAATCAATCCCTAAGAATTTTTTTTTGGAAAGGTAGCAAAGAGAAGGATATGATGTTGTTGATAGCTTGGGACAAAATTTGTAAGTATAAAGACTATGGAAGTGCTGGGATAAGACAACAGAGGCTTCAAAACATAGCTCTAGGAGCTAAACTGGTATGGAGGATGTTTAAAGAGCCCAATCTCAAGTGGACTCAAATATTGCAGCATAAGTATTTAGGGGATGACATGGATTCCAGTATTTTAAATACTCTTGATGTACCCTGATGTTCAAGAATATGGAATTTCATGCAAGAATGCAGATCCCTTATTTTTTATTATTTAACCTGAGACATACATGATGGATGCTTTGCTTCATTTTGGGAAGATTCTTGGTGTGGGGTTTGCAAGTCTTGATAAGACATTAGAGGTGGAGGTAACAATTTTTTTTTCTAAAATAGTGCTGGGGGTTCATGTGGGAGACTATTTGAACATAAAACTAAAGGATGGATTAAGGGTTTGGTCATGGAAGTCTTTGGACTCTTTGGGCCTACTAGGCATAGAAGTTGGGCAGCTCAAGTAAGTTCTTGGCCCAAGGATAGTGGTGTTGCACGATGGGTGGGATTCTATCAAGTGGAATGGTTCAAAGACTGGCAATTACAATGTTAAAGATGGTTATGGGCTCCTTGAAAAGGGAATTGTTTCAGGAGGAGATGAAATTTCTAAGAGATCTATGCTGGCATAATCTTTGTTTGCCTAAAGCACACATTTTCACTTGGGCTGCCCTTCAAAGAAAAGTTTTGATAATTGACATATTTGGAAGGATGAGATATGAGGGTCCCTTAAGATGTGAATTGTGCAAAAGGGGCGAAGAGGATGTTGATAATCTATTTCTTGGTTGTCCCTTTACTCAAGAATGTTGGACTTGGTTGTGCGCTATACTAGGGTGGAGGACCACACTACCTAATGACATACTTAGTTTACTCCAGTCACAACCTTTATCTAAAAGAGGAGCCTCCTTTTCATGCCTTTGGACAATCAACCCTTCCATCCTCATTTGGGAAATCCAGAAGGAGAGGAATATAAGATTTTTTTAGATTAAAGAGATAAACTTGGACTCTTTTCTCAGTAAAAGTTGCTAATAGTCGGATGAGGGATCACACTGGAAAACAAGTGTCAATAGTGACTGGGATGCAAATATGAAAAAAATTTGGTTTGGGTTAATAAATCCCCCCATAGTTGGACTAAGAGAATCAAAGACTCTAAAACTCAAAGAGAATGCTTAATGACAAGCAACTCAACAAGGGTGGGTGAAGGTGAATTTCGACGAGGCCTCAAGAGGCAACCCCAAAAAACTCAAGGGCAAGTTGTCTTATAAGAGATTGGAATGGGACTATGATTGTTAGGATGAATTTTCCTCTCTTGAAGAGAACAAATAATGTTGCAGAATTTAAAGCCCTTATTATAGGGCTTCAAAAATATAGAGAATTAAATTTTCAAAGCATCAAAATTGAGGGAGATTCCACTATTGTCATCAATGCTCTAAGGATATGGGCCACTCTTAATTGGCAACTCTAGGCTCATTTGGAGGAGGCTTTGGAAATTATCCAATCTTTTGAATCCTACACAACTAATCACATATATAGAGAGGCTAATGGCGAAGCTGATGCACTTGCAAACATGGCTGCAGATGGCAAGGAGTTTGACTCCTCTAGATAGTGAATTTTACCTTTACTAGTAGTATAATATGATAAGGGACTGTGGACAGTATGATGCTTTGTGGGAATGTCGTTTTCAAGTATTGCAATGTTGACGTCCCACTCAGATGGTGCTCGGTGCAGTTATTATTCAAGGAGTCTCTAAGTCTTGAAGTGTGTGGATTGGCAGTAGAGGCTTTAATCTTCGTTTTGCCACGGGTGTTGGCATACAGGCTCTAGTTTGCTTTGTAAGTTTTGTGTGCGTTGTTTACTTTATCACGAGCATGTTGGTTCGTGGAGTCTACAATTATATGATGTCTGTAATGTAATGTATCAATTGAGGGCATTGTTTGGCTCCAATTGTGGGTTGGGTATGCGAATGATGACCTAATTAGAGCATCAACAAGACATTCTACTGTAATCCTTTTTCATTATCAATATATTATTTTGCTTTCATATTAAAAAAAAAGTAATTTTTATTTTTCTAACCCACCACTTGTCTTGAATAATGCACCATAAAATCTTTGAAAAACTTCATGCACGACTATTATGAAGATTGATGTTTCATGTGTCTTATTAGAACTTGGATAACACCAGTTTTTGTCTAATCTAATCATATCAAATGTCAAGCCAACATCAATGGATTTATGTTTTATAGATTGCACAAAAAACATCGCATGAATTTAAACTTTAGTAAAAGATATATAAATGAAATTCATTGATCTTTTAAAAATAATGAAAAAGATCAATATAAAATAATTCACAATAAAACAAAAAATTATCTTTTCATTTAATATAAACCAATAATATATTAAAAAAAAAAAACTATTATACTATTTCTTATGATATCAATATTTTTTTAATAATTTAAAAATAAGATAAATAAAATAAAATAAAATAAAATCATACAATTAATTTAAATTAACTATTCTTTGATTAAACTAATTACTATAGACTAATTAAACTCAACCTAATCTAATGATATGTAATTAATTAGCAATCATTTCATTCCTTATAATTTAACATAAATTAAGAGAGGAACGGCCTTCGGATCCTCCACTCCCATACATAACCAGCATTGCTAGCGATAATGGTCGAAACTACCTTAACACCGCAGAAGAAGAGGGTTAGAACCTCAATAATTATATTAGTTGATAATTTATCTGTTTTAATTCTAGATTTATTAATCAATACCCGCAAAATTGAACCCACCGACCCATATACCAAGTGTGTACCTACAAACTTCGAATATTTATTTCTGTGAAAGGGGCCGAGCATAAGAGCAGAAGTAGGTGTGGTTCCCACGTCGAAACCTCTGGAAGCGTATTACGTTATCTCCATTTTGGAAAGGCGATGGCAGCAATGGCAAAAGCATTTTCAGCAGAGATGGCAATCTGTGGCACTAGGCTGGTACAAATTTTGAACGTCTCTAACATCTTTACGTTTTTTTGGTTTAAGAGACAATATAAGCGGTATATATTTATTGTATCCATATTGATCAGAAACAAGCCATGTGGGTGTCACAGAAATGGATATACATTTCTATTTGCAGAATGCCCAGAACGAGTGTTCTACATTTTTCTGCACTTTGTATCTATTCTGTAAAAGAGACGAGATAGATTGGATACATTCATTGTGTATATGTATTGATTGCAAACAAAGCTATTTAGCTGATTTCTCTTAGGAGGATACCCAAAAAGGAAGTTTTGCATTTTACCTTCAAAAGCAAAATAAGATATAATCATTGTATATGTCTTCTATTGGGAAAAAAAAGAGCTGGATATTAAACAAGCCGTTTGGGCGAGTTCTGTCTGCAGTGAACCCAAAACTGAAATTTTGCATTTTTTTTAAATAAGAAAACCATCCGGGTTCATTGATTGTATATTTGCAGTGACTGGACACACCGTATATGTTTGAAGCAAACCTAGAAGTGAAGTTTGGTATTGTTTGTATTTTGAAGTTTTTCATGAAAGAGTGATATAAGCTGGATGTACTCAGCGTGTGTGTGTGTGCGTGTAAACTAGAACTGTAAACATACTATATGGGTATGCAGCAATAGATGTGTCCCGAAGTGATGTTTTCCCAATTTTTTTGCAGTTTGTATTTGCTCATAAAAAAGATATATAGGCTAGAGATATTCATTTACTACATGTAGTAATTATAAATAAGCCATATATGCGTTCATTCATTGTTTGGAGAATATCCAGAAGGGAAGTTTTGCTTATTTTTTACGGTTTTTATTTGCTTATGTAATGCAATAGAAGATGGATATATTCATTGCGTATATGTATTGATTGTAAGCAAGACATGTGGATAACCCTGCAATAGATATACTTTCTGTTTGGGTAATACTTGGAAGAGAAGTTTATTTGCAGTTTGTATTAAAAATGCTATAAGTTGGATCTGCTTGTTGCATATTTGAAGCTATAATAAGCAAGCTGCAGATATTGATTTTTTTTTTCAAGTTCTTTCTTCATATTTATAAATATAGTATTGTGGTTCTATGCACAGAGCCCCATTCCAGACACAACCGAAAGCTACCACAAAATATATACAGAATTTGTTAAAACACCCAAAGCTCGGGCTTAACAGAGAAGCTATAGCTGATGCAACCATACTATCTCAAACACACCTATTTATTAAAGAAATCCTATCCACTACATACCATAGCTAAAACAGAAAACATCAAATCCCTGGGACAATAATACCCTGGCTAGAAAGCAAGATAATGTTTCCCAGCGTGCCATACCACTCACCTGCAGGTACAGTTTACCAGTGTGCATATGCACATTTATAAACCACATCACCAGACAGACACTGGGGTAATCTTCACCTCTGTGGTGTTGGGCCGTCTGCATTCATCACACCATGAAATATCAAATTTATTACCACCTATGTGCATCTAAGAGCTCTTGTTAATAGATCATTCTCCAGAAAGGGCATCATGTAGCCACTGGTAATTTCCCTTGTGTCTTTGTGGATAGTTGCGACCATATTCCTCATCACCGAGTGCATATCTTGACAGAATTCTTCCAATATCTGGACATCCACTTTCAGCAGACGGATTCCCTCCTGCATCATCTTTATCTCTGCCTGTGCTGCATCCACTGATGGTGGTATTTTCCCTTTCCTAGAAGCTTATACCTGTATGCCTGTTATCACTTCCTCATCCTTATCTTCCATGCCAGTGGCTGCATGAACTAGCAGCTCCTTAATGCTCTGCCTCAGCTCCTCATTCTCTACGACCAATTCTAATATCTGCAGGAAATCATCTATTATAGATGGCCTAGATTACATGTTACCACTGCCATCCCTAGCATGGATTGTACAACCCTAAGGTTGGCTTTCTTCTTGCAATTAAAAATCTGCTTAAACCTGTGATCAGAGACTGAACCTTGCGGCAGGGGAATTGCGAGAAGAAAAGCCATTTGTCATTACAAAGGCACCAACTACACAAAACTACTAACATCACTATAACACCTACAAAGTCCACCAGCTCAAGGGAGCTACCAACACATACCAACAAAATGCTAACTGTTATTGCTTCCTTCGTCATGTTGCAATGGTACAAGATATGAAATGAGCACCCTTCATTGATTGCCTCCATCCAAATATACGTGTGAAAGGGCAGAATCAAAATCATCAGACCACCAAAGCAATAAATCGTGCATACTATCATTTTTACAAAATACATTACTATTCACTACCTTGTGAGGGATGATCTTCCATAATAATATTATTAAGCACTTCATTCCAATCTTACACCTCCATATTTTTGAGCAATGTGAAATCTGATTGCTATACATCTTGATTCACCATATGATCTGCAGCTTTATTTTGTTTCCTATAGCAGTGGGACACTACTATACAAATATAAATTTGCTCATCCACGCCAAGATTATGAACAACATTAACCAGAATGTTTGAATCTCCTTCAATGTCCACTCTTATATACCTTGCCCTATATGTGGCTTTGATGCTTGCTAATGTAGCTTCCCATTCTGCTGCATTGTTAATTTTGACAACCAGGAATTGCGAATCTCTTAGCATGTAGTCCCCTTTTGAATTTCTTAAAACATATCCAGCTCCTGCTATACCTGGACTACCTTTTGATGCTCTGTTAAAGTTCGGTTTGACTTCACTCGTTGGAGAAGATTTCAAATCCCTTCTGTTATTTGTATTCCCTATTAACCCTTGAACGGGTAAGGGATTTTGATACTGATTTTCATAGTTTTTGGAGTTTTGGGAATGGATTCTCACCCATACATAGTCAATTATGAATTTGCACAGGGGTAAATTTTGATGGGAAGGTCTAGTCAAATAAAAGGGAAATGAAATTAAATTGAGTACATGATGTGTGCAGCAATGGGTGGAATTTTTTATGGGAGTAAGTTTCTTTGTCTTGACTGTTATATGATTTCAAGCCAAACCCTTTGGATGATTTTCTCTGCTACATGTTTTACTTATTGATTCCTGGATGCGCTTTGAGCTCTCATATGTAGCTGTACTTATTGAACTCTGCTGTTTTGAGAGGACAGTTGTTCTTGTTCACGGTTATTATTATTTTTTAATTCTATGTTTACTGCTTGATTTTGCACTGGCAAGGCTCATTGCCTAAAAATTAAAATGCTGCTCTTTAAGATTGCCTAGTTTAAGATTCTGCTACAGAGAAACCTTTTAGCATAGGATACACTAGTCATTGGAAACCAGATGATTCCTGTGGCCTGGTGTCATGCTCCCCTGCCACAGTTAACAGATTGCAGCCCCCTTTTATGGTCTAGACAATTAAAGATAGTAGTGCCCATGTAAATAGGTAATAAGGTGGCACTAATCTACAAAGGGGAGCAATCTTTAAATGCAGCGATTCCACAATAATATAAATAATTAATAATTGAGGGAGTTTAAGGGCAGCACTTGGGTGAAAGGATGTGTCCCTTGTTGGGATAACCAATTGAAGGGATGTGACTCTCCCCACCATGGAAGATATAAAAAGAAGAACAAATGATTGGGGAGAGGCATCAATCAAGGAGATTGGAAAAAAAAGGAAATAAGAATTTGAAGTTGTTGATTTAAAGTAGCTTCGGTCAGATATAAATGATGATTGCATTTATGCATTATCATCATTTATATATAATCGAAATCTACTATAATATCTGCAAGTAAGTTATTCGAAATTCTGATCATGAGTAAATTCGAAATCAAATACTGATCGAACTTAACATACACTAATTGCTGTTTGCTAAATACATATGGGTGTTTGGAGATTAGCCACTGATAATTATCGGTTGGCTAAGAGGAGTCCGTGTGCTCAAAGGACACGTCCCATGAGCAGACGTGTCTCCACTTTGTGGAGACACGTCCTCTCATGAGACACGTCCTCTCATGAGACGCATCTCTCCTTGAGGCGTGTCTCCCCTTCAAGATATAAAGACATAATTTGATCTTCTATTGTAGCATATCGAAATACATTAATATTCTGCAATAAGAAGATTAGAAACAAAACATTAGAATTCTGACTTAGAATACATTTATAGAATTTTAGATTTAGGATTTGCTTATTCTCCACATAGAATATAATTTGATTAGATTTGGTTACATTCACATGGTATCAGAGCCAAGTTGAGAAAATCCGAATCAAATCTAGATATCAGATTATTTAGAAAAATCGTATTTTTAAGGAATCAAATACACATCACATTCTTCATAATGTCAAGTGTGATCACATTTGAAGATTGTCTTGAAGGTGGAAACAACTTCACATCATGGAAATTCAGAATCATGATGATTCTAAAAGAAAATAAGTTAGACTCATTTGTGAAAGAAAACAAGAGAGAACCAAAGGATGATCTAGAGAAAACTCAATGGATTGAGAACAATGAGAAAACCATGAAAATTTTAGTAGATGCAGTTAGGGACCATACAGTACCTATTTTGTCAAAACATGAAACTGCATATCTGATGTTTAAATCCCTTGAGAGCACCTTTGAAATAAATAACACCAGTAGGACCCTTGCATTAAAAAGGCAACTTAACAATGTTCAAATAAACAAAGGAGAATCTATCAATGCATACTTCATGAGTATCACTGAACTAAGAGATCAACTATCAACAATTGGATATCAAATTGATAGCAAGGAGTTAACACTAATAGCTTTAGGAGGCCCTACCAAACTCATGGGAGTCATTTGTTCAAGGAATAAGTGCGAGATCTAAACTCCTTAAATTTGATAGGCTAAGAACAAATTGCTTACAAGAAGAAACGAGACTCTTGACAAAAGAAAACAAGCAGAAACCCATAGATGAGGATATTCATGTGTTAAACACAAATTCTCATAAGAAAGGTAAGAAGAAAAACTTCAAGAGAAAGAAGAATTCTTATGGGAAGGGATCATCCAAGAAAAGGAAAGACATCTCCCAAATACAATGTTTCAGATGTGATCAATATGGACACTATGCAATGAAGTGCCCTAATAGAACAAAACAACAAGCATCTTTTGCTAAAGTGGAAAAAACAAATATAGACTATGACTCTGAGAAATTTGTCTTCTATTCAGCCCTATCAAGTCAAGTATCTAACACTATCAACAACTGGGTAATTGATAGTGGTGCATCAAGGCATATCACAGGGTTCAAAGAACACCTAGATACTATGACTGAAGAAACTGATGAAGAAGTAACTATTGGGGATGATTTTGCACATCTCGTAAAAGGGGTTGGAACTTGCACCATCAAATTGAATTCTGGTCTCTCCCTACAACTCATTGGAGTCTTATTTGTACCAGGAATAAAGAGGAATCTAATATCCATCCCTGCTCTTGAAGACAATGGATATAGGGTTACCTTTATGGATGGAAAAGTTTTGGCATGGCCAAAGAACTCCACTATAAAGAAAGCACAAACTATAGGTATAAGACAAGGTTATGCCAAAAAACTTTAAAGAAAGCACAAACTATAGGTATAAGACTTATCTTTATAGACTGCACTGACATTAAACAAGCCCTTACCCTTGAGACTTCAGATTCAAATGAAATTTGGCATCGAAGATTAGGACATATTCATTTTCGTGCCCTACCCTCTGTGGAAAAACTAGTAACTAGATTGCCTAAATTAAAACAAATTCATGAAGGAGCTTGTAAAGGGTGTGCCCTAGGAAAGAATACAAAGGGATCCTTCCAAAATAGTTTGAGTAAAACCAAAAATGTGTTAGAACTGGTCCACTCTGACTTATGTGGACCCATGTCTGTACCCTCCATGGCAGGCTTCCTATATTATGTAATATTTATAGATGACTTCTCTAGGAAGACCTGGATTTATTTTCTTTAGTGTAAAGAGTCAATAGAAATCCTTAAAAGATTTAAGGAGTTCAAAGCTCTTATTGAAAACTTCTTCGGGAAGAAAATCAAAATTTTAAGGACAGACAATGGGAAGGAATACACCTCTGAAATCTTTAAGGAATTTTGCATGAATGCTGGGATTAAGAGGGAGTTTACAATAGCCTACAACCCTCAACAAAATGGTGTTGCTGAAAGGAAAAATAGAACTATTGTAGAAGCTGCTAAAGCAATGTTGTTTGATCAGGACATAGAAACCTCATTTTGGGCAAAAGCCTCTAGAACTGTTGTATACATCCAAAATAGATGTCCACATTCTTGTTGTGACCTTTTCACACATCGCGCCATTCAAGATGGGGACCCCTAATTTTTGCTCCATTCTGGTCTTTTTGGCTTTGGTTTTTCTCTCTCTGTGTCTCTTTTTTGATGTCTGCTTTTCGGGGATTGTGCCCATCATTGAGTTTAAACGTGAATGTTGGCCAAGTCTGGAAATTAGGGTTTGTGCTTTCCTGGTCAACCTAGAATCAAATGGAGTAATTAAGTTGAAATCTAACCTTAGCATTGCAGTCAGTGTGCTTCCAACAGGTTCCAGCGAAGTTTCATCAGATTCTGGCTACTTACTATTTTTAGTAAGTGTGCAATTCAGGGTGTTTTCTTAGCACTTTTTGAGGTTTCAGCAGTCGCACTGCATTCAGAACATGTCAAGCTACCTGTTGGCTAAATTTGAACTGAAACAGACAACTGCCTATTTTTAGTAGTGCAGCTTCCGGAGCAAATTTCAGGGCTTATATGCAGAGTTTTCCGATGCATGTTTGAGGTTTCCTTCTGGGTTTTCAAAGACCTTCGCAACGGTGTAACATGCAAAGTGAGATAACAACTTTTAGAATTTAGCCTTTCGAGGCTATTTTTAGGGTTTGCATGTCAGGGATTATTTGTGGGTTTTTTCGAGACCTGCGCAGTGATGTGACATGCAAACGAAGATGGTCACTCATTCAACAACTTACTATTTTTAGCATATACATCCCGACAGCCGCCTCCTAGCACATCAGAATCATGAACAAAATAGAATGCAACAGAAATGAGAACAAACGGAGATTGTTTGATATGCATGCAAGATGAATTAGGGTTTCCAGCTTCGGGACCCAAAAAGAGGGGTAAAAAGTCAGAATTTTCGAAAACAGGTGTAAACCACCGCGATCAGCATCTTTCAAGCTATCCACTGGTAAAATTTGAAGGCAAACGGAGTACTTACTATTTATAGTAAGTCATTTCAAAATCGGGCTAAAAATAGCAAGTCAACAACAGGTGCCGATGTCAGCAGGCAGGTCACGTGGTGAGGAGCACATCATTTGAATTTCAAATCAAACGGAGTTGTGGAGTTATCAGAAACAAGCAGTTACTATAAATAGCAAGCCACCTCCAGAAATGTGCTATAAATAGCAGGTCAACACGAGGTGTCAGTATGAACAAGTCAAACAGCTGATAAAGATCCCATGGCGCGAATTTCAAGGCGAACGGAGTTGCAGTGATTCAAAAAAATCAAGCGCTTACTATTTTTAGCAGGCTTGCGTAGAAGAATTAGGGTTTCCTAAAATCAAGGGCGAAGCACGACGGCCAGGCAGAAGCAGCGTCTAGTCACGATCAATACCCTTCAGGCAATCGACATGCAAAATTTGAAGACATTTTGAGCAATTGCTATTTTTAGTAAGTTGCTAAAAATAGCAGGTACAGGCACGCATCAGGCCCCGACAGTTCAATCACATCCCGAGAGTCAACACAAAGCGAAATCAAGTTTTTCAGAGTCAAAAGTCAATCCAAAGCACAAAATCTGGGGAACTTGCTAAAAATAGAAAGTTAGGGTAAGCTAGGGTTGGCATGAGCAAATCACTCCAAATTTGACAAATGGCATAAAATTCACTGAAATTGATAAATTTTCAAGTCTAGCCAGTGAAGAACGCCTTCAAAAGCTGAAGATTGGTGGAAATTCTCTAAGCACTTGAAATCTGGAGTTCACAGGCCAAATGCACCTTGAGAAGTTGAAGATGAGGCAGGAAATTTAGTGAAGGCATTGAAAATGGAAGCTTGCCTAGGGAAATGCGCCCAAGGTTAGAGAAAGAAGATGAAGTTTGACTAAGTACTTAAAATTTGAAGCTCCTGCTCTCCTAGGTGCCTTGACTACTTAGGTTTGATGGAAAATTCTTCTAAGTGTTTGAAATTGGAAGTTAGCATGGTGAAATGTGCTCTTGAGGTTCAAGATTGCTAAAATTACTCTAAGGCATTCAAAACTTGAAGCTAGACACTCCATTTGCGCCTTGACTTAGAAGAAGGCTGGAGAATATTCTAAGTATGGAAAAATGGAAGTAGCACCTCCAAAATGCGCCCAAGCTTGAAGAGGTTCCAAGAAATCTTGTAAGTATCCAAACTTGAGGTGGCTACCTCCAGATGCGCCCTTGAGGGAGAATGGAAGATGGGAAGCTTGGAAAATTTTCTAAGTAAAAAAAATTTGATGCTTAGAGGGTCAAATGCGCCTCAAGCTTGAAAGATGGAGTTTAAAATTTTTCTAAGTCATTTAATTTGAAGGTAGGCATACCCATACGCGCCTCAACAAGGAAGGGAGGTAAGAATTGACTAAGTGTCCAAGATTTAAAGCTTACCCTCTTGTTTGTGCCTAGGGAAGAAGATGACATCAAAGATTTTTCTAAGTGTTGCACATTTGAAGTTTACCCCCTAAACTACGCCCTTGAAACTCTAACTTGGAGAATGACTTTGAATATTCTAAGTGTTCAAAAAATTGAAAGCATGATCTCTTATTTGCGCCTGGGCTAGTGGAGGAGTTGGAAAACTCTCTTAAGTATGGAAAATTAGATGCTCACCCCTCCAAGTGCGCCCAGGGACTTAAATGAGGAGAGAGGACTTCAAAATTTGACTAAGTCATCAAATTGAAAGCATAGAGGGTAAAATGCGCCCAGCTAAGAGAGGAGGTTTTGAAAAATATTCTAAGGCGTACAAACTTAGAGTTACTCATGGCATATGCGCCCAGATTTAAGGCATGAAAATTGCAAGATGAAGACCTTATTTGCGCCCAGCTCAGAGGGAGGGTATTGAGAAATATTAAAGGGGCGTTCAAATTGAAATGAGAAGGCTGAAATGCGCCCAGCTTTGAAAGAGAGGCATGTGAAGTTTTTCTAAGTGTTAAAAAGTGAAGGTAGAAGGCCTCATGGCTGAAGCTGGAGATGGATGAGAAATTTAACTAAGTGTCCAAAATTTGAAGCTTGAGCTCTTATATGTGCCTAAGTCAAGGAAGTGGAGGTGAAATTTTCTAAGGAATTGAAACTAGAAGTCCACCATGCTGAATGCGCCTGGCTTGAAAGAGGTAATATCAAAAGTTTAAAATTTTCTAAGTGTGGAAATTTGAAGTAAGCCATGTGAAATGCACCCATATTGATAATAAGATGTCAAGATTTTTCTAAAGTGTTAGAATTTCATCTCTAGAAAATATATGCCTAAGTTGGCTGGGGGATGAAGAAATTTGTTAAGGCATAGGTAAGTTGACAGGAAAAAGTTAGATGATGCCAACTTCACAGGATGGATAAAAAAATTCAAGTCAGAGCAGCAAAATATTCACAGGAATAAATTTGAAGATTTATTTTTCTAAGGTTCAAAATTCAAGAAAAATTAAATGAACCCGTTTGTTGTATACCCATGAATTCGACAAGTTTTGAAGAAAATTTTCTTCTGGGTATTGAAAATCTTTGATGAGAAGTTGATTTCCAAGTCTTCCACGCTTTGCCAAAGCCTTCCGGGGTGAAGATTTTGATGGGCACCAGGTTGATGAATTTCTTAAGGGAAATTTTAAAATTTTTGAAGGCAAGGGATAAAAAGTGTTAAAAATGCCTTGGCGGATGAATTTGAAAATGATCGCCTAGATGATTTTTGATTGAGTTCTTGATGAAAGCTTTTCTTTCTCGAGCCTGAGTTGGATGAAATATTAGAGTGAAGTGCGCTGAGCAGAATGCAAGATAGGTTGGAAATTTGGCTAAGGCATGAAGAATTTGAACGTAAAGTTGGCTAAGGAAAAACGATGAACCCTTGGAGATCAAAACATGAAAATCCTAGTAAGTAAAGTGAATTTATATTATGAAGTGTTATAATACCCTTCTCCTTGCTTGTTTTGCAGGAGGAACGTCGAGACCAGGCGGTGATGACTTAAGTGATGAAGAAAATAATCCAAGATGACATTTCAACCTCGAAGGAAGAAAATTTCCGAAAAATGGCTAAGTGTTGAGACTTAGTATAACTCAAGTGACAAAGAAGAAGTTGAAGAACAATGTCAAGAAGATCGAGAACAGTGTGAACGCGTCTACAAACGGGAATCTTCTAGAAGATGGTGGCCATTAATTGCTCATTTATTGCCCCACTCTCCATTGCGGTGGTTTTTAGGGTGAATCTTGTTTAGGGCTGAGGTGGCACAATCTGGGCCATCCAGCCGATTGTAATCTGAGCCGTCCGTTGGACTTGGCCATCTATAAAAGGGGGAGTCCCCCTCATTTTGTACTCATTAGAATTAGATCAGAGTTAGGATAGCAGAGAAGGAGTAGAGAGAAATTGATAGAGTAGAAAGTAGAGTAGTTTGATAGTATAGTTTAGATTGAAAAGGAAGGAAAGTCTTCCCTTTGAATACTTTGTAAGAAGTTGTCGTGAATGCTTTCATAATAAAAGAATTTTCATTGATGGTGATTTCTTCTTTGTTATGACTAGTTGTCGAGGCTTCTTTGTCCTTCCAATTCACGTAGCAGCTTGAAGTAGCTTAAAGTAAAGTAGATTTCATTTTATGCAAGTACTTAATAACTGTGGATTTGTGGTGTTTGATCGAAGTAGCTTCTCTTTATCCATACCACTAGCAACTTGCTGATGGTGAGTTTGCCTTGCGTGGTCAACTGGAAATCATTTCAAACTTAACTTCGATTGTGGTTCATATGCTTGTATGCATCATTGTGATGGTACATGTATGTTGAATTATAATCTGAATATTCTTCGTTACTCCTCTGAAGATTGAACCAATTTTGCTAAAGCTGTTCGATGCGAGGCTAGGTAAAATCCGGTTGAAGTCTGCTGAAGTCGAACTCCACATATCTTGGATTTAGATAGAACATAAATTTCTTAGGCCCTACACTCATTTAATTTCAGTTCATTTCTGGTTAGGATGAGGAAATTTGTGCTTACTTGCCAAATCATTTGAATTACATGAAAGCCCCTTAGTTTGCTGTCTGCTGTCAACTGTCGAACAATTGTGTAAGTCCCCTTGAAATACCAGCAAAATCACATCGAGCCAACTGGGGGTATTCTATTGCATGAAGGAACCTTGGAGTTAAATGTATGATCTATCTTGCAATCTTAGCATGCAGGAAACTTTGTTCAAGAGAGGATAGGGTAGCCGTTGGCAACTTTATTCTGTGTTGGTGCGATCACGAAAATCACATCAACAATTCTCATCTAGATAACAAGACTCCTGAAGAAGCTTTTACTGGCATAAAACCTGACATTAGTCACTTAAGGATCTTTGGTTGCCCTGTCTACAATCATGTAACTAAAGAAAATAGATTCAAACTAGAACCTTCTAGAAAGAAAGGGGTACTTGTGGGATATAGTGAAACCTCTAAAGCCTACAAAATATTCATACCCAGGCATAAACAGATTGAACTAAGTAGAGATGTCATATTTGAGGAAGACATTGCATTCAAAAGGGCAAGGAGTTCAAATGAGATAGAAATTCAAAATTCCCCTAAAGTCTTAGAAGAGGAACCTACTCTTGAGATTTAGAGGGAGTATCTTGAAGAAATCATAAGTGAATTTCAATATGCTTCAGAAGAGAATCCAAATGACAATAGCAAGAAGTGATCACTTTGGGCTAGGAAGATGATTAAAGAAGCTGAGAATCTTGCAGCATCCAAGGGAACCTTTAGGGAAAGTAAGAAACCCAAAAGATTCTCCAGCTATGTTGCCTTAATGAATGAGATCATCATTTCAGAACCCACCAGTGTTACAAAAGCTTTCAAACATCAAGTATGGAAGGATGCGATGACGGAAGAGTATTAGTCCATTTTGAAAAATGATGTGTGGGATATAGTGCCTAGACCAAAAGAGAAATCTGTTGTCTCTTCCAAATGGCTCTTCAAAATCAAACATGTTGCTGATGGCAGTATAGAAAAATACAAGGCATGTTTTGTGGCCAGAGGTTTCTCACAAAAGGAAGGTATTGATTATGAAGAGACATTTGCACCTGTTGCCCGGTACACATTTGTGAGAGCAGTGATAGCTATTGCAGCAGCTAAAGGGTGGAAGATCCATCAAATGGATGTGAAAACTGCCTTCCTGAATGGGACCATTGAAGAAGAAGTCTATCTAGAGCAGCCTGAAGGTTTTGTGATACATAAACCTGACTCACATGTATGTAGATTAAAGAAAGCTCTATATGGACTTAAACAGGCTCCCAGGGCCTGGTATGAAAGAATTGACAGCCATCTCTTGGGACTAGGATTTTCCAAGGATGGTGCAGATCCAAATCTTTATTTTAAGGTAATTAAAGGTGATATGCTAATAATTATTTTATATGTTGATGACCTGCTAATAACAGGAGAAGATCACCTCATTGCTCAAGGTAAAAAGGATCTAATTTCAGAATTAAAGTTGAACACTTCAGGAAGAAACTTGGTATGGTTGAAATGTAATTTGATATTATGATTGAAATTCAAATTGTTTAGTTGTACTAATATATTTAAAAGATGTTTAATGTGTAAACTCTTTTGTCATGTGTGTGACTCCATGACTTTATGGGCCCTCTCTCCCCCTGTGTACATTATTGAAAGGTGACGATCTTTCTGATGATGAACACTTGTATTTGACATTGTAAAGTGACGACTCTACAATGATGAGTTGAACTATCATGATAGATATCATGTGACTTGATATCTGTGGACATGTCATGATAATATCTCGTGGACATTTTGATAGATATCATGAGACTTGATGTCAATTGAAAATCATTATGATCCTTATGAGATAATCATGGTGGATAAATATATATATCCGTGGATATGCCATGAATTATTATGGTAGACATCATGAGACTTGATGTCAGTGCACATACCATAATGAAGATGTGTTATGAAGAATGTCACGTGACTTGATAATTTTTGGAAACATATCTTCAATATCACATGTAAGGTGATATCTCTACTTACTTGTTTTGAGTTATCTTCCCTAGCTAAGAGGGAGTGTTGATTTAAGGTAGCTTCAGTCAGATATAAATGATGATTGCATTTATGCATTATCATCATTTATATATAATTGAAATCTACTATAATATCTGCAAGTAAGTTATTCAAAATTTTGATCATGAGTAAATTCGAAATCAATTACTGATCGAACTTAACATACACTAATCGCTGTTTGCTAAATACATGCGGATGTTTGGAGATTAGCCATCGATAATTATTGGTTGGCTAAGAGGAGTCCGCGTACTCAAAGGACACGTCCCATGAGCAGACGTGTCTCCACTTTGTGGAGACACGTCCTCTCATGAGACGCGTCTCTCCTTGAGGTGTGTCTCCCCTTAAAGATATAAAGACAAAATTCGATCTTCTATTGTAGCATATTGAAATACATTAATATTCTGCAATAAGAAGATTAGAAACAAAACATTAGAATTCTGACTTAGAATACATACACAAAATTTTAGATTTAGGATTTGCTTATTCTCCACATAGAATATAATCTGATTAGATTTGGTTACATTCACAGAAGTTATAAGAGATCTATTGGAATAAATATTATTTTAGCAAGAATATTATTGGGAAGTAATTTTAAAAATACGATTAAGAATAACTAATGCAAAAATGCTCAAGTTCATAGGCCAACGAGCTCCATTATGCTAGGTCTATGCAAATCACGCTTCAAGGAGTAGAATATTATTGGGAAGTAAGTTCTAAAATATAATTAAGAATAACTAATGCAAAAATGCTCAAGTTCATAGGCCAACAAGCTCCATCATGCTAGGTCTATGCAAATCACGCTTCAAGGAGTGCATAATGTTAGAGTAATCATGCATTAGCTAATAATTAATTAATCTTTAATTGATTATTACTCTAATTTATTCCCATGCACTTAAGCTAAACTTTAGGATTGTTTTTTTATGTTAACTAGAGAGCTATTATTAGATCATATTAAGAAAAACAAGATGGTAAAAAATTGATTGATTATTTATAAGAAGTTGAACGCTTCATATAGAATTTACAAAGATACACAATTAGCAATTTTCTAAAAATAATTGTAGGAGATCGAATAAACGATCTTATCCAAAATATTACACTATAATACAACATTGAGCATTAATAAATATTATTTTAATACCCTCCCTTAATACTCAATTTGTCAACTACACCAAGATGCCCCCTGAATTTTACAAACTTATTTGGATTGAGCGACTTGGTGAGAATATCTATTGTTTGCTCCTTTGTCCGAACATACAGCAACTGAACTGATCTATCTTCAACAAGCTTCCGAATGAAGTGACAATGCGTTTCCACATGCTTGGTTCTTTCATGGAAGACTGGATTTTTGGCAAGTTTGAGAACTCCTTGATTGTCACAGAACAAGGGAGTCAGACCTTCTTGAGATATTTGCATATCCGCAAGCATCTGGCAAAGCCAAACTGTCTCACAAGATGCCTTAACTGCTCCTCGATACTTTGCTTCTGTCAAGGAGAGAGCCACTGCCTGCTGCTTCTTTCTAGTCCAAGTGATTGCACCAGATCCTAAACTGAAAACATACCCAGATGTTGATTTTCTGTCATCAACTAAACCTGCCCAATCTGAGTCTGTGAAACCAGAGAGTCTAGGATCGTGACTCCTAGTGTAAAGAAGTCCATAATTAGAAATGCCCTTCACATAATGTAGCACACACTTTGTTGCTACCCAATGATCAACCCTGGGGGCTATCATGAAGTGTGAAATGTAGCTCATTACAAAACTGAGGTCAGGTTTAGTGGCAATGAGATAGATGAAGCTGCCCACTAGTTGCTTGAACAAGGAGTTCATCTACTATAGGTGAGTCTGACTTAGCTGACAACTTGAGCCCTTTTTCCATGGGCGTGGAGGCAGGTTTGTAATCCTGCATTCAAAACTTATCTAGTAGACTTTGAGCATATTTGGACTGGGAGATGAAGATATTTCTCTCTATCTGCCAAACCTCAACACCTAAACAATAATGCAAAAGTCCTAAATTTGTCATGTCAAATGAGCTGCACAAATCCTATTTGATCACATCGATCAAATGTGTCAAGTTGCCAATAATATTCAGGTCATCCACATAGACAACAAGAATAAGAATATTGCTACCAATGTTTTTGACATACAGATTAGAATCAGATGGACTCCTCTGAAAGCCATGATTTGTGAGGTACTTGTCAATCTTGATGTACGAAGCCTGAGGAGCCTATTTCAGGCCATAGAGTGCTTTCACCAGTCTGCACACCTTGTGTTCTTTACCACCAACCTTGAACCCCAGAGGCTGCATCATGTAGACTTCTTCCTTCAACTCACCGTTGAGGAAAGCACTCTTAACATCCATTCGATGGACTTTACAACCCTATGAACATAAGTTTTTGACTTTTGGAATCCAACTTTGAGTGCTTGGCATCTGGAATCCATACATATGCTAAAGAGCCAAAGATTTTTCAGATGATTGATCCTAGGTTTGTGACCAATCCAAGCTTCCTCAGGAGTCTTCCCCTTAATAGCCTGTGTAGGAGACTGATTAAGAAGATAGACAACAGTATAGATTGCTTCTGCCCAATATTTATTAGGAACACTCCTATGTTGTAACATGGAGGGGCCATCTCAGTGTTTTACAATTGCGCCGCTCAACAACACCATACATATGCTAAAGAGCCAATATTTATTAGGAACACTCCTATGTTGTAACTTTGAGTGCTTGGCATCTGGAATCCATACATATGCTAAAGAGCCAAAGATTTTTCAGATGATTGATCCTAGGTTTGCGACCAATCCAAACTTCCTCAGGTGTCTTGCCCTTAATAGCCTGTGTAGGAGATTGATTAAGAAGACAGACAATAGTATAGATTGCTTCTGCCCAATATTTATTAGGAACACTCCTATGTTGTAACATGGAGGGGGCCATCTCAGTGTTTTACGATTGCGCTGCTCTACAACGCCATTTTGCTGAGGAGTGTAGGGTGTGGGTTAACTTGCGTTTGATGCCGTGTATATAACAAAAGTTGGAGAAAGTAGTAGAACAAAATTCCCCCCCCCCCAACTTATCTGACCTAAGAGTGATTATGCAACAATTAGACTCTTTTTCTACTAAGGCCTGAAACTTTTGAAATACAGTAAACACATTTGATTTCTGTCTAAGAAAGTACACCCACATTTTATGATTGAAATCATCAACAAAAAGCAAGAAATACCTGCAACCAGTAACAAAAGGTGTGTTCATTGGCCCACATACATCAGTGTGAACCAACTGTAGTACCTTAATGGCTCACCATGAGTCACCATTCATGAACAGTGTCCTTGTGCTGCTTCCCAGCTTGACAAGCTCCACAAACGCCATGATGCTAAGTTTGGATCTTAGGTAGACTAGCTATAAGTCCCTCTCAAGCTAGCTAAGAGAGATAGTGCACATTTAAGTGCCCATACTGCTGATGCCAAAGACTAGTAATAGCAGAATTTCTTGCTACCATGGCTAACTCTAGAGAATCACCTGTATCCACAAGTCTGTATAGACCATGATCCTCAATACCAACAACCACAATGGTGCGAGTCTCCCGATCAACAATTGAACATTTATGTGCACTAAATACCACATCTACTTGAGGAGAGTGCCGCATAATTTGACTAACAAAGAGAAGGTTTAGTTCCATGCTAGGAATGTAGTATAAATTGAGGAATATGAGATTCCTCCCACCAGATTGAATATGAACAGTGCCCTTATCGACAACAGTATACTCTTCACTTGCTCCAAAAATAATTGAGTCACTGTAGGGAGAAAAGTCTATGAACCAATCATGCCGATGGGTGAAGTGTCGCGAAGCACCTGAATCAATGTACTAGTTAGAGGACTTCACATGATCTGCAGATCTTTTAGCCATAAATGCGTAAAAGGCAAATTCCTTCTGCTTAATGTGCTTGACAACATTCACTTTCTGTTGAGACCCTCCTTGCTTCTTCTGTTTAGAAGCTAAATGCTGGACATTGATGGCAATCCTTCTTCATATGACCATATTTGTGGCAATAATTACATTGAATGTTCTTCTTCTTAGGGCTGCCCGGAGGTTGACCCGAGCTTTTCTGCTGCGAAGGCTGACTTTTCCCTTTGTTCTTAGGTTGAGACTTAGCTGCAAAAGCTTGCTCTGTTGAGGATGAAGAGGCACTACTACCAAATTGTTGTTTCCAGCATTCTTGCTGCAAAAGGTGTTACAAAGTTCTGGAAACTTCAAATCAACATTACTTGATGTAATGTTGAGGGTTTCAACAAAGTGCTCATAAGACTTTGGTAGATTTTTCAAAGTGATGACTACCATGTCTTCTTCCTCCATCTTTCAACTAATCACCTCCAACTGATCACAAATGTCCTAAATTTTTGTCAGATGCTCTTGTAAGGACATTCTCTCATCCATCACGATGGAAAATAGTTAGATCTTTAGAAAGAACGCACAACTCTTGTCGGAGGTTTCATGCAAGGTTTTCAAACACTCCCAAATCATCAGTAACTGAAAGCTTAATGAGCATCACCGCTTCACGATTCTGCTCATCAAACTTTTTTTGGTCTTTACTCGATGATGTGGGATGAGTAGCAGTACCTAGAACAATCTGATCAAGGCAACGATATTCAAAGATAGTCATGATTCGCTTCTTCTAGTTATTATAATTTCTGCCTTTGAAACTCTGACTACTTTCCAACATTATGTTGGTCAAACTTGCAATCTTGCACGCTTTTTGAGCCATGAAAAACGAGATATACAAAAGAGGTTCAAAAGGTTGAATGCATGAAATCCAAAACACGAATTCCAATGCACTTAAAAGAAAAGTAGTTGCAGACACTAAAAATGAGGCAAGTTCGGTTGCACGAATTCCAAAGCACGAATTTTAAGGCACCCAAAAAATTTTGACTACACATAAATCTTCTCGAAAAACCCACAAAAAATCTGTGATCAGAAAAATCTTTCAACTTGAGTCTGAGGATTTATAAAAACCCTAGCCAAATATATATATATATATATTTATTAAATTCGTCAGGAACAGAAGTACACGGGTTTGCTAAAAAAATGCACAGTGATGACCCGCACAGAGAAACCCTAGCCGCCAAGATTTTTTCTGAAAAACGCGCCAAGGATAAACACAAGTTGGGCAGAAAAATATGTCCAAAACTGCGGCTAAAACAAAGATTTTCTTTGAAAATCCAACGCAGAAAGAGACGCCTAGAAGAAGGAAACAAAATGCGACCACCAAGAGCTGAAATCCGTGTCCAAACAAGTGACAAAAACACGCCCAAATTTAAGAAGAAATCTAGACTTCAAAGCAGGAAAAAATGCGTGTAGAAAGAGGCTGAAAACGTGCAAGGAAAATTTAGGCAAAGAGTCTCATCTTGCAGAAAAACAAGACTAGGAAGCCAAGAGATTTAAAAAAATGCGCTAGAAAATCTCGATTTTTCCTTCTCACAAGGTCGTGCGCCCAAAAAACCTTCACACGTGTGGATAGAAAGGAAAAACACATAGGAGACTGAAGAAAAACGGCGATGAAAATACAAAATCGTGTGCAGACGAATATCTAATAGAGGGTGCACAATTGTTTTTCTAAAAAATGACGTGATTTTTGAAAAAAATGGCCTTGGATTTTTATCTGAAAATCAAAACTTGATTTTTCAAAGACAAAGTCTTTTATTTTCCCTCCAATTGAACCAACTTTGATACAATACTAAGAAAAACAAGATGGTAAAAATTGATTGATTATTTACAAGAAGCTGAACGCTTCATATAGAATTTACAAAGATACACAATTAGCAAGTTTCTAAAAGAAACTTTAGGAGATCGAATAAACAATTTTATCTAGAATATCACACTATAATACAACATTGAGCATTAATAAATTAATTAATAAATATTATTTTAATGGATCATTCTGTCACATTGCATTAGATGTTGACACTTGTCATGATGTAATTCTTTTATCATTTAGGGTTGCTCCTATATAGCACTCAACCTTCATTGTATTATTATACATCATGATAAAATCTTGAATTTTGTAGCTTTTTCTTGTTGAGGATATTGCATATTATTGTTTGCAGCTCTCTTGCGTGGAAGGTGTCTTTGTTTGTTGTTTGATCTTGTGGCTCGTGTTTTTCACAATTCTAACATATAAAGTTTAACATTATAGAGAGCAAGTTGATAACCACATCTTAGCAGATGTTATAAATAACACCACCAAAAAGGGGGTATGTCAATATGTCAAAAATCATAAGACATCAATGAAAATGGATAGGGTGATATGCCCCCCTTAAAATGTCAATATACTTGCTATGTTGATATTTTAAGGAAAAGAAAGGGAAGAGGGGATCCTTAAAAATAATACACACCTCCCAAAACTAGTTATCGTTGGCCCCCAAGTGTAAATGCAAGGACAACCATGCTAAAGACTATCATGTTGCTACCATAGAAAGAAATATGGTTGCACATAAGAGCTTAGCACCATGAATGACAATGAGCAAACGTATGCAGCTACAAATGCCACATAGTGAGGAGCAACACCATAGAAGAGAGATCATTATTTAGAATGATTATGTGTATCAACACATGGAATGCATATATATATAAATATATTATAATTGCATAATGAAATGATATATGGTTAACAATTAATAGAATAAGATTCTATCAACAATCATATTTGGAATCAATGTGTAATGCTTGATGGGAAAATGCAGTAGTACTAGTTCCCTCATCAAGTACGCCAACCCCAAGATGGATGGATTGGAGGTCTTGCCATACTTGTGGGCCAAGGGGACAAATGACTTGGAGGCTCATTTTGTGCCCTTGGGCTTGGTTGAGGAGGACAATCTCCCGATGTCCTATCAAGCTTTTCCATCGGATTCCTAATGTGGTTGGCTATTGGAAGTAAGCTATGAAATAGATACAAGTGAATTTAGAATATTTTAATTTCAATAGAGATTATTGGTATATGATCATAGATCCTTGATATTAATGCTTTGATATTAATTAATTAAGGTTTTCTCTAAATTGTATTGCAATTATGTAATTGCAGTTGTTGGAATTGTTATTTTTCGGCAAAAATCAGGTATATCCCAAAAAGGGGACATTACAATTGGTATTAGAGCCTTGATCCTACTAGCTTGAGGATCAAGAAAAGTAGTTTATGCAATTAAGCCAAAGGTCTCAAAGGGCATTGGAAAGAGCTCTTAGGCATGGGCAACAACCCATAAATAGTGATTGGCATATTTGGCAATTCTTTAGCAACTTTATTCTGACAATCATTTACAAAATCAAATTTTTGAAAAAGGTTCTTATTTGATGCTTGTAAAGCGAAGTAGGAAGAAAGAATTGTAGGGTTGCAAGATGTCTTTTTTCTCTCTGAGGATGAGAGAAAACTTGTCTTAAATTATGAACCTTGCCAGTTACCAACTCTTGGTTTGGTTATTGAGAGTTATTAGGCAATATATAAGCCCGAAGAATTTAGGACAATAAATTGGCCTCACATATTAGAAAATAGTATCATCAACCTTATGATATTAAAATGACTATATTGGCAGTCTAGCAAGTACATTAAACAACTCTTCAAGGACATCATTATAGTATAGAGTTGGACATAACCGAGATAATGAGAGAAAACATCACTTAGTTTAGAATTTTCAATTCCTAATTATATCAGAGTGTCATAACAGAAGCCAATTGCATCGCAAGGAGGATCTAGTTGATTACAAACCTCCATAGTTGATTTGGGATCCTGGTATTGGCAAAAATGATTTAGTGACATTGCTCGGGGACAAGCAATCTCAGGAAGGGCAGATTGCCATGCTCCCTTGCCACAAGTAACAGATTGCAGCCCCCTTTTATGGTCTAGACAATTAAAGATAGTAGTGCCCATGTAAATAGGTAATAAGGTGGCAATAATCTACAAAGGGGAGCAATCTTTAAATGCAATGATTCCACAATAAAATAAATAATTAATAATTAAGGGATTTCTAAGGGCAACACTTGGGTGAAAGGATGTGTCCCTTGTTGGGATAACCAATTGAAGGGATGTGACTCTCCCCACCATGGAAGATATAAAAGGAAGAACAAATGATTGGGGAGATGCATCAATCAAGGAGATTGGAAAAAAAAGGAAATAAGAATTCGAAGTTATATGCAATGAGCCAACTCAAAACTGACCTTAAAACACTTCAATTTCTGCCTTGTAATTTTGTCAAACAGTTGGTATGCAAGTCTTTGTTTGCTGATATAGTGTTTCAGTTTGTTGTTGCTTAATAGAAATAAATGCCAAGATAAATAGAATGCTTCAAATTATGTCTATAGACAGATCTAAATGCAATATGATGTTCTTTTTGGATTTTCCAATGCAAATATATGAAAACTATGAGTGTAAAGTGCAGCTACAGCTTGTTGACATTTAGTCAAACACTTGCCATGCAACCTAACAATGATAATTACAAATGCAAAAATATCTATCTCAGACCAGCAACCAATATCTCCTTTATTGCTATCAAATGGAGTCTTACATTATTCTTCACAAATTTCCAAGACTCTTGGCATCAAACATATGACTTTCCAATGATATTTTCTGAGTACAGTCACAGCTCTAACATGAAATCTAAGTATGCAATATATGCTAAGAATGACTCAAAAAGAACCTGGGAATGAAGTCGTCCTAGTGCCACAATGAAGAAGCAAGCAATGTCATGTCATAGAAGGTCTTCAAGTGCCCAAATCGAAGCTCCCAGGCTGCCGCCCCTGTTCTGAAGTAAATGGATTTGTATTAAATAATTCCCAGCTCCTTTGGCCTCCAAAATGGACTAAGAACAATCGCCCAGCCTTCCTATGAGGTGTGCCCTTGGTATGATGTGAGATCGATGCCAAATGAGAAAGGTATGAACAAAAACGTGGCTCTCTTTACAAGATAATGGTGACTGATAAACATTCACAAATGCCTTCAATTCGCCCTCAAGAGCACAACGAATCTCTAACCATCCCTTCACAAAGATGCGCCACCATCCAAAGATGAATCAATGCTAAACAATGCCTTTAATGAATAAGTCGATGGATATAGTAAAATCTGAAGACAAATCTGAATTTGCAAATAACTCTGATCAGCCTTTCCTCTAATCGAATTGCATCCAAAATTGGCGAAAGGCCACAAATTTTTCCCAATGAAGTGACTGAAATATCACCTCCAATCTGCAACCCTTTAGGAGATATCTCACTCCCTCCGTTATGCTATCTATGGGAGTTATCATTCCCAAAGACACTCAATTGCAAAGCCCTAGCTCCACAATGCTCAACAACAACAACAACACAAATGCTGGATGCCCAAGAGTGAGACCTCATTGTCTATTTATGCATTTCCTCTAGAGGTCGACCACAATAAAATAATATTATTTTTTTGACTTCTAGAAGATTCCAATATATTTTTAATTATTTGCACTTTATAAAATATGAAAATATAATATAATTAATAAAGTGCATCTCAACATCAAATTATAATATAAGGTTTCCATAAATAGAAATAATAATGATATCTAACGGAAAACCTTACTCCAATCAAATACTGAGCCAAATAATCACCAAATGACTGCCAAATGACTCTCTCACCATGCCTCATTAGCCTATGAGAGCCACTAATAGGCTAATCCTGCCAATATGTCAATGTCAAATAGAAGGGGACATTACATTATAAGAGATCTATCAAAATAAATATTGTTTTAGCAAGAATAGTATTGGGAAGTAAGTTTTAAAATATAATTAAGAATATATATATATATATAATGAAATGAAATGAGATATGGTTAACAATTAATAGAATAAGATTCCATTGACAATCATATTTGGAATCAATGTGAAATGTTTGATGGGAAGATGTAGTAGTACAGGTTCCCTCATAAAGTACGCCGACCCCAAGATGGATGGATTGGAGGCCCTACCATACTTGTGCACCAAGGGGCTGAATGACTTGGAGGCTGATTCCGTGCCCTTGGGCTTGGTTGAGGAGGACAATCTCTTGGCGTCCTATCAAGCTTTTCCATCGGATTTCTGATGTGGTTGGCTATTGGAAGTAAGCTATGAAATAAATACAAATGAATTTAGGATATTTTAATTTCAATAGAGATTATTGGTATATGATCATAGATCCTTGATAGTAATGCTTTGATATTAATTAATTAAGATTTTCTCTAAATTGTATTGCAATTATGTAATTGTAGTTGTTGGATTGTTATTTTTGGGAAAAAATCAGGTATATCCCAAAAAGGGGACACTAAAATTGGTATCAGAGCCTTAATCTTGCTAGCCTGTGTGCGTGCATGCGTGTGTGCATCATTGAATGCATTTTATATCTAATTGTTACTCCTTGTGGAGCATGGATTGTGGTTTAGCAACCTAGGGACAAAACTGCTCGCGCGCGCGTGTGTGGAGGAGGTTTTGAGTGTGCCTCTCTTGTTCTATCTCTTGAGGTTGTGTTCTCTAGTGTTAGGGCTTTATTGATTGCATCTTCCAGGGAGGTGGGTTTTAAGACGCTTACCAATCCTCGAGTTGGATCTTTTAGTCCTTCTACAAAAAGGTAGGTAGGTCTATCCTCATCAATTCCTAGAACCCTAATTGAAATCCTTTGGAATTCTGCTATGTAATCCTCAACCGATCCGTGTTGTTTAAGTTGAGTTAGTTCTTTGAAGTCTTTTTGTGGGTGCCTTCTATCAAATCTTTTTATAAGTTTTTGTGTGAATTCATCATAGGATGCCACATTTTGGTGCCCTTGGGTGTGGATACCATGATGCCACCATTCATGGGCCAATCCTTCCAAATGTAAGATGGCAAATTGGACATCGTCTTCTTCTGTCATAGGGCTAAGGGTTAAGTAAGTGTTTAATTTTTGTATCCATGCATGTGCTGTGATTTTATTTGATCCATCAAAATTTGGAAGTGACAATTTTCTCATTGTGTTGTAAATTTTTGTTAGTTTGGTTCATTGCCCTCTCGTGTGATCTTCTAGTCCTAGCCTCACAATATTCAGTAAAGGGGATACTCCTCTTAACCTCTGGGTCAAGTCTTGTATATTCATCAGCAATATGTCCTCAATCTGGTTCTTGTGCCTCTTCTTCCTCATTCTCCCTTAGGGATCCCTCCCTAGTTAGGAAGGGTGGTTGAGTTATCCTAGAGGTAGATCTTGAGGGGTTATTATTTTCAGATTGGCTTGGGGTGGTTTCCCTCCTATTTTCTTCATGAGGTCTAAGAGTACCCATGGTGGTGTTCATTTTTTGTATTGCTTGGAGTAATGCATGACTTGTTCTCTCATTTTATTCAATAAGGGCTTGGGTTTTACTATCATTATTTTCCATGAAAGCCCTAAGTTCATCTCTCAATTGGTCACCCATGATATCGTTGTGAGTACTGTTATTCCTAGAGTGCCTTCTTTGGTAAGTTTGCATTAATTGACCTTTCACAGGATGGCAAGATTATGCTCTGATACCACTTGTAATGTCCCCTTTTGGGATTGGCCTAAATCTTGCCCTAGAATCACACGCTTGATGTAGTTAGGGCTGTAACTTACCACTTAATTCTTTAAACAAGATAAATCTTGGCTTTAGGTCCTTTGGTTCGATCTGCTGAAGCCTTCTTAACTCTCCTAGCCCTGATGCTCTATCCTTACTCTTTTATCTGAAGCTGCCTCCTCTTATATACCTTCACTCCCTCTCTATGGGTGTTTTGACCAATCACTACCTTGTGGAGCCTTGACCGATGCTTTATTGGCATTGCTTCATACATAATCGCAGCTTTAAACTTATAAGTAATCACTGCCTTAGATGGGTGGGGATTGATGGTGATTCCATATTCATTCTTTTCTTTGATTGTTTATTTATTTATAATGTTTATTTTAATAATAATAATTATAATTGTATTATCATTATAATATCATTTATAGTGATATTCATTATAATATCATTTATAGTGATATTCAGATTATCATTATTATATATATATATTTTGATATTTATTTTATTTGTTAATATGTATGTTTTATATTTGATAATTATAATATTATCTTTGATAATTATAATAAGAATATTAAATAATTAACGTTTTTTAATATGTATTTTGTTTATCTTGTTTTCGATGCTTTCTATTTCAATGTTACAATTTTGGGGACATGACATACATGGTGTCCAAAAAATGTGTTTGTACCTTTCTTCAACCAAAGCACCTTTTTTTTGCATTGTCCATAATGACTTGGACAACATTATTAGGACCCACCATCTTTGTGGACTCAATGAGTATTTTGTAAATGAATTCTCCATCATTGATTTGCCCCTCACAATCAATCGCCTTCAAAAACATTGCTCTTTTTGGGGGACACTGCAATAACATTTATTAAAGGTTATTTTTGCAATCTTTCCATTCATTCAAAATAATACACTCTTATTTCAATCCATGAATCCCTATTTGGTTTGAGTGACGTCTCTACATTTTTTTTCTTTTGCCAATAAGGTGGCACACCTTTTAATACCTAAGACCTATGTAGCTAGATGGTGCATTAGTGATTGCCACCACCATTTCTTGCCAATATGGTGATCTCATCAAGTTGAAAGGAAGACCATTATGTGTTTTTTTGTCATATGCAATGTGTCTTGCCTCATTTTGAAATGACTTAATCAATGGGCCTCTTTGGTGGAAGGAGAGGGATATTTTTTTGGATAGATGATGTCTTCAAGAAAGGATATTGGGAGGCCATTATTGAAGGAGAATCTATAGGTGGTCTTTGTGATGTTTTCTTTGCTAAAAGATGAGATTTTAATTTTGTTTTCTCACTCACACCATCAACTTCTTCTTGTTCTCTAATCAACGAGACAATTTGTTCTTTTGACAACCCCTTCTTGTTTCACCCTTCACATATTTTAATTCCATGCCCACTCATATCACATAAGTGAGCTTTCATTTGACTATATGAACTCTTAAATTGAACCCCACATTAATTGCAATTCCAAATAAAAGCTCCACCTATTGGAAGTTGTTTGAGCTTCATAACTTATTTCTATAGAGGAGATGCTTGATCATAGTTAAATTGTTTTTTCGCCGCAAGGCCCATTGAACTTGAATTAGTGGCCATTTTTAAATTTTTTAAAAATGCGACCTATAATATGTATAGACTAATAAAAGTTAAAAAAAAACCCAAAAAGCATCTTGAAAAATCCTAAAACATATATTTTTTTTAAGAACTTGAAAATTTTTGGTAAAAATTGAAAGAGTTTAGTAAACTACTTACCTTAGATTGATAGATGTTCTTTGTGCAAGCTAGATTCCCCTCTTTGACACTTATCAATTGTTCTCCTTAAAATAATACCAGAAGTCTTCCAAAATGCAAAAATGGCAAAACAAGAATGAGTTTGTGTGAAAATAGGTTTGCTTTTGTCAAACAAGCATCATAATGGGCACATTTTAGGGTTTTAGGCACTTTTAAGGTTTTTTTTTCATGTTTAAAATGTTAATTTTTTTTTTCATCTTTTTATAAAATCTGTGCTTGTAGGTCATGGGAGTGCTCCAAGAGCAGCTAGGGTGCATCCTTGTGGCATTAGGTTCCCTTGTAGGCATACCCATAAGGAACTCAGAGTAGCAAGGACATGCCAGGGCCACTATTGAAGTGATCCCATTGTTGGATTGGCATCCGGTATGATGCACCCATAGGGAACTTGGGGCAGTAGGGATGCACCTGGGCTGGTCCTAGAGTGCTCTTGTTGCTAGATTAGTACCTGGTATAGTGGATCCATGGGGAACTTGGGGCAGCAGTAGGGATGCACTTGGGCTGGTCCTAGAGCGCTCTTGTTGCTAGATTAGTACCTGGTATAGTGGACCCATAGGGAACTTGGGGCAGCAAGGGTGCACTTAACCGCTCCTCGAGTGCTCTCGTTGCTAAATTGGTAAACAACCGGTTGGATATGAGATCAGGACCCCTAGCAGAAGAACTCAAGAACTTAGTTAAGCATTGGTACAAAAGCTTGTTGAGTGTGTCCATTCATGATCTAGATGTTGTTGTGTAATGTCCCCTTCTCAAGCCTGATCTTTTCAGTGACCGTTGGCCTATTCCGGAGACCCGTAGGCTAGTCGGAAGGTAAAATTAGGGTTTCCTATTTTGAAGGATGTTCTTGCTCGAGAGTTGGTTGTTTCAATAGCGGATTCTTTCTGGGTTTTCAGAGAGCTTCGCAATGGTATGTCTTCTTGGCATTCTGAGCATCTTCAGGAATTTACTATTTTTAGTAAATTCTATTTCGGGCAGTGAACCTGTTGGTCTTAGCACAGTTGACTTTCCTCTTCAGTTGACTCAATTGGCTTTTTCAGTTTCTAGCTTCGGAATGCAGTTTCGGAGAGATAAGCTCATTTTACTTAAATAACATTATATTTTAATGTTATTTTACCACCTTGGCCTAGTCTATTAACTTAATGTTATTTTAAAAGGTGGACTTGAAGGGTGGCGCCATCATTGAGTTAATATTGAATTTATTAAGGTTGATTTAAGAGCCTTAAGTGGGACGCCATTTCCAAAGTTATGAATTTAATTAAAAAGTCAATTTGAAGAAAGGGACGCCATCTCTTGGGATTAGGGTTTGACTCTGGAAGGAAGGTTAGGGTTTCGAGAAGGTCAACAGGAAATTATAAAAGGAAGCCCTTGGTCCTCATTTCAGGCATCTTTGGTCTACAGTATTGTTACTCTGGAATGGTATTGGATAGCTTCGAGGAATGAAGGCCTCCTAGCTCGGGCATTGCTTCTTGCTTGCAACACATCAACTAGTGATGAGATAGTGTAATTTGTGAGTTTTGCATTGGGTTTTGTAGAAACCCTTGATTCCCCTTTGGGATTCGACTTTTTTGAGAGTTTGTGTATTTTTGGTTTTTTTGGTGTTTTTGAGCAAAAATGAAATAATGCGATTTTTGCAAGAATTCAATAATAAATGCAAATAAAATCATATAATTCTGGAAATGATAGAATCAATCGGAAATACTGATGCCAATCTATTTATTTAACTTCTGGATTTATTACAAATGAGATCCAATAACATGCAAGTAAAAAGGCAACGATTTTTTATGAAAACCTGGTATTTGCAGCAATGAATGATCTTCAAGAAAATGTACGGCTGAAATGATTGATCACTTTTCCTGGCGCCAGAAGGAAGGATCCACTGCTAGTGAAATATGCGCCCCTAGTAATAAAGTCTGACTGCCAAAGATGAAGGCGATTTGCTCTGAAACAAAAGTACGCCCTTTCTTGAATGGTACGGCCAGGTACAGCAGGAGTACGGCTTTTTAAACAGCAATCAGCAAATGAATAAAGTACGGCCTCCACTCAAAACCCCAGATCTCAATGAAATAGGTGCCTGGATAGAAGAATGCTTTCTGGATGAAACCCCAAACAAAACTCTGAAGTGAATGATCTGTGAATGCTCTATAATCTCTTCTGGATGAAGAAATCTCTTGCCTGGCAATAAATCGGATGATATTTCACAACCTTTGAATTGCTTTCACTGGAGATGGCTCATTCCCCAATGCTCTGAGACTGAAACCCTTGGCTTTCGTGCTCTGGTTGAAGACTTGCTCAAATTTCAATAATCAATAACATAATGAGCTTGAATTTCAATACAAAACCTTATACTCTCTGAAAAGTGCGATTTTCCTCAATTAGGGATCATTAAAATAAATTCGAACTTTTTATTTTAATATTTCAATAGTCTCCGGACAAATTTTTAATTATAAAATATAATTAAAAACGTCCCCTTGCATGATGGGCGACCCCTTCCAATATTTCACTTAAGTTATAATATAAAAATATTATAACTTTATAACATATGCTCCATTAATTAATATTTAATTAAATCAATTAAATATTAATATCTCTCAATATAGATGCCCAGGCAATGCGAAGGCGGCAAATAAGGAAGTGATGCATGACTGGGATATCACGCTAAAAATAGCAAGGGTTTTCAGATGCCAAAAGCGCTAAAATAGCAACTTTCGGGCAAAAGTGTCCAGAATGAGCCGAGCGAAAGACAAGCTGATCAAATCGACAAGCGGGAAGCCAAGCCAAGCTCCATCAAGACCCTCTATCCATCCCATCTGACCCTACGAGGGTGGCATAATAGGAGCTAATCGGTGCTTTCGAGAATGTCAGCGAGAAGGGGACATGGCGGTTTTGAGCATTGTTCAGCTTGTGCCTTGTTGGTTGGGTTTGCATATTAGAGGTTTTCAGATGTTGCATTTTAGCTCTGACATTTGTGTTTTATTGTGGAAAATACAAAAAAGATCGTTCTAGGTACTGTCTTAATCTCTTTGTCTGTCAGGGGCAACCCTTTTCCCCAAGTTATAGATTTTATTTTGAGTGCTGTGATTTTTAAAGTAAAATCGCCCTCTTGATGGGCCGTACCATTTGTCTTTTGCATTGGTTTTCGTGCATAAATTAAATAGAGGCTTTTGGGTCTGTTTTGAGTTCTTAGATTGGGCGCCTTTATCACTAAGGTCATTTGCATTTCATTTCACGTCAAACGGAGGATCTATGAGAGAGTAATGATCATTTATGTCAGTTAATAGGCTGCTGGTTATTAATTTAAAAGTGCAGATCTGTGAAAATCAGAAACATCATTTTGGTCTTTGGGAGAAGTTATTGGTTTGGCTTCTATCTTCAAGAAAAGGAGAGTTCTTTAATTGATGTAATGCTAATCTTTCCTATTCCTATGCTCTTGGCAGGCGAATGATCTTCATTTTGTAAACTGACAGTAGTACTGGCAGTAATTCTCAATCTTGTTCAATTCTGATTTGTAATGCTCACTTTTCATTGTGAAGTTGTTTTGTAATAGCTTACATCTCCGCCCTATGGTAGCTCCTTTCCCATTCTGGGTTAGAAAGCACATTCTGGGTGTCGAGTACTTTCAGCATTATAGTTCATTTATTTTCAAGCATTGTAATTTCTGTTATCTCCGCCATATGGTCGCCTCATTTCCATATTGGATTGAGTAGCACATACTTGGTGTCGAGTGTGCTTTCAGTATACTAGATTGTAGGGATCCTCTGACCACATGCTCGTCGTTCACCGGCGCATTCTTGGTTAGAGTTCTTGCATAAGCATTTTGATTAAGATCCTCTGACCAATGCTCACACCTTGCCCACATCGGGATCCTGGTGTACATTTTGGTTAGAGTTGCTTCAGCATCGTTTTGGTTTAGCTGCTAACCTTAACGGGTGCATTGGTTTGTAATTTGCAATTTATAAAATTTGAAAAATTGGCTCGGAATATTTCATGTTGTCAATCTAGTTGAATATGAGCTTAGCAATGCAAATATTGTTGATACTTGTAATATTGAGCAACAATGATCGAGAAAATTGTAGAGTTGCATTCAATTCCCACAAAGGATAATTATGCACTTAGTCTCTATGGGGTTGATAGGAGTAGTGACTTTTTGTAGCTATGATTTTCCATTTTGATTGGGATATTGATCACAAACACATTGAGACTGCTCGATATGTAACTTAGTACAAGTTTATTTGAGGCTATTGCCTCATTTTGATTATACTTTTGCACTTGAGTTGTAAGTTGAAAGTTTTTTTGATTAGGTTGAAAACCTAAAAGGGCTATTAAATGGAGACTTGTGAAGAAAGCCCAAGAGTGTGTCATTGAATTGTGCATCTTTATTCAGAGCGTCATGTATGCTCTCCTTCTAGGAGAGCCTTTGTAGCAGCTCTCTACTCTTATCTTGTAGGGGGAACATCTGAAGAGCCACAACAAATATTGAGAGGTGGGGAGGGGGGCGCGGGGGTTAATCAGTATTTCAAACTTTTAAAAACTCAAAACAATCAGAATCAGAAATGTAAACTATAAGAGCAAGCATCAATAAAGAGAACACCAATTTTCACGTGGAAAACCCTTTTGGGTAAAAAACCATGGCAGATCAATAGCTTTCATTAACAATAATGGGCACCAACCCAAATTACAAGTGAGCACCAACTCACCTGAAGCACCAACTCCAAGATACTGAAGCACCAACTTCAGAAACACAAAATTCAGACTCCCCACTCATTCTTCACGTGATTGAAAAACTCATGCTTGCTGAAAGTGATCACCAAATCTCCATTTTTTAAAATTCTGAGAACTTACTAATTCAGAAAGTACAAAAATAACCTGCTCACAACTGCATATACATGTAACCAACTTTCAGATGAAAAACCATTTAAAGGCTGCACATCTCCTTTGAAGAATATGTAGATTTCTAGCCTCCAAACTATGCAAGGTCATGTTTTAAAGAACACACTGGCAACACACTGGCAGCAGTATATCTCTCATAAGAATCAATCAAACATGAAAGCAGATTTTATGTAATATATGCTTATCTGAAGACATAGAACCAATAAACCCCTTTTGAGCTTCCTATCTCGCACAGATTAACTCAGAGCAGCACACCTTCATTACACAGTCGTCCAGTGCTGGTTATAAATGATGGCGATAGCTCCGCTATATTCCTCATGTCTTCCACACAAAACATCGATTTTTTTAATCTTCACATCGACACTTACACTCCCGTTCACTTGTATATGAGAGGTCTCATGTCACAAGTCATCAAATATTCAGCATCTGAAATACACCTCTGTAATGTCCTCTTTTTGGAGGTAGATTGATTTAATTAATTTAATTAATTAAGTTGTCCAAAATAATGATTTTTCATGAGGATGACTAATTAATTATTTTAATTAAATTTAAAAAGTGGTATTAAGTTAATTATTATTTATAAAGTTATCAAATAAATAAACATTAAAAGGTAACTTTATGTTTAATTAATTTAATAAAGTGACTTAATAAAACATTATATCAGAAAGTCACTAAAATAAAAGTAAAGTGGGAAAAAATATCTTTTATCCCACATTGGCAAGTCAAGTGTGTGAGACCTCACTGGAATATTATAAAAGGATCTTAAGGGGGTCATTGCGAGACATCCAGATTTGAAATTGATATTTGATAATTCATCTTGTGGAGCCAAGGGTTTTTATAGGTTTCTTCTTGATCATAGGAAACAAAAACTTCCTATTGATAGCAATTTTGAGGGTGTGAAATATCACTTGAATTATTGCAGCTATGGGAGAGGTTACTTCAGGCTTCTCATTGTGGCAAAATTGTGGCCAAGGGCCAATTTTGTTAGTTTGATTTGGAGCAATTGCTGGAGACATTTTGGTGTTGAAAATCTTCATTCATTTGGCATTCTAAGAGGATGGTTTGCATTAGAATAAATCTGGTTTTGATATCAGACATTTCCAGTCACTCATATCAGCCAGTTGGAGCCACAAATTTGCACATATCTCTTTCTATTGGCATCAATTTCTTCATCTACTTGCAGCACTTCAATTTAGGAGGCCAAACAATGATTTTTCAAGCATTTTGAAAGAGGTTACAAGCTGCAAATCTTCAAGTCATAAATTTGATTGGTAGAGGCAGGGACGGCTAGTTTTGGAGGGCGATTTCCAGCTAAGAAGGGTCAATAAATTCTGATAAAAAATGTGCAGCATTGTTAAAGGCATAGAAGGCTGGGCGCTTCATCCTTGAAGCCAATTTCATTGTGAACTGGAAGGATCAAACCATTATGTCAGGCAGCCATCTACTTCCAGGTTCATTATAAAACATTGTATTGCATTTAGTTAGGTCTTCATCAGCAATATTATATTATAAATTTCAGTCCATTTAGTGCAATTAGCATTGCCATCAGTTACAGCTGTAGGAGTCCATTAATAAATCAGATTTAGCATTGTAATTTGAAGACATTGCATTGATCAATTCATGACAATAAGCTTGCTGCTGTAAGATGGTTATCTTGCATATCAGATTTCTCATTGGAGTTGATTCATCAATGTAAATTCCAAGAGTCTTGGGCATATATCATGAGCATTGTGTTAGACATTCCATGGCAATTAAGAAGATATAATTTGCTGGTTACTTGTAGTTGTCATTGAGCAATTCTATATCATTTGTAATCAGCATAGTAGTTTGCATACCAACTGTTTGTTAAAATGTCAGTTGGCTTGCATATAGAAGTCCATATATGAGCACATTGTAGATGATGAAAAGTAGTTGTCATTGAGCAATTCTATATCATTTGTAATCAGCATAGTAGTTTGCATACCAACTGTTTGTTAAAATGTCAGTTGGCTTGCATATAGAAATCCATATATGAGCATTGTAGATGATGAAAATAAGTCATTGATGCATCTAGATGATAATTTATGCATTGAAGTGTTGATTCTCAATCGTTGGAAGCATTCTATAATCATTTACCAAAGAATATATCAGACTGATAACTCAGACCAGCAAGCTGGAAGTTTGCATTTGAATTGTTTGACGAAATTCCTTGAGCTCTTTATCAGCATTTTGTGGTCAGATTGGACAAGGTTCATTACAACCTCACCCTCAACATATACACTCATACACCTCATTCTCCTCTCATGGCTGGAGCTAGTTGACAATATATGGCTCTAGAATTCATGACCTCCCCTTTTTACAGTTGCTCAGGAATCTCCACATATATGCGTTGCCAGTTCACCAAACCTCCAATACCATTGATTCCGCCTTGTATATTCAAGAACAGATAACTATTATAGTAATAGACGACTCAAGATTAAATCATTTTCACAACACACGGCCTGTACGTTTTTTGAGTAGCATTCATAAAAAATGTGAACTGTTTTTACTCACACCCAATGAATGCATACACACCGCACAAAGCTTCTGAGGAAACACGGCTTGCTTATTCCAAAAACCGTCTCTACTAGACAACCCGAATCACATTCAAAAAGATTCAGGGTGTTAAGTGATGCATTCATGACTCTGCACTACAAAGAGTAATGCCATGGTTATTTTTTAATCTGCTCGACCCCCTTTTTGGTCACCTTCAAAACATCACATAATCGTCCGTTGCTCCTAAAGTAATATCTTGTTTTAAAAAATAATTCTGAGTACACAGAAAAACATGGTCTGCAATCTCACGACTTCAAATAGCACAAAAAAATTACGTGGCATCCACACATTACTCTGCCTGAGCTAAGATAATAATAGCTATAAATACACACAATAGCATGAGCCACCCATAACATAATTGATGCATTGTAAATCGACTCAGGAATAAATGAGTATAAAAGAGTAAGCTGCCCTCATACATTTTGATGCAAAAGATGAGGCAGGAAGAATAGAATTATTCACAAATAGAGCCGACAAAACTAAATGCAGGCGTTACAATAACAATTGCCCAGATAAGAGCCGCCTACCATGAAGTCGACAGGAATGATGAATTGGACAAGTTCGCACTATATGCAGATGGGGCCCGAAATAAATCTCACGACTTTTTAACCATCAAAAATTTGATGAGCCGACCCTTTGAAAATTCAACTAATGACATGGCAATCTGACTTGGCAAGTAAAATGGTTATGCTGATAGAGTAAGCAAGCAAGCAGCTGAATTAGACAAATAGGTAGCTGAAGTAGATAAGCAAGTAGGTGAAGTAGACAAGCGAGCACCTCAAGTAAGAAAGCAAACACTTCAAGTAAGCATAGAGACAATTGACCTTTGACATCAATGACAAGATATTTCAACAACATCATAATTCATATTTCAAGTTCTTCAAGCATTGTTATTTAGAGACTCATTGCAACATATTGCCACTTATCACTACAACATCACAACACCTAAACGCTTAGATTATTCACTCCATTTTGGTTTTTAACTTTTTAATGACCATGCATGGAGTGAGATCATCATATGCCTTCATTTTCGATGTAGCTTTTTGTGCCACAAGAGCAATTTTTTTGTGTCACTGGCAACTTGTGTCTTCATTTGAGAGCATTGTGGATGACAAGTGGTTCACATTTTGATCTAGACAAAAAGTCAAGACATTTAGTGCATGCTTTAACACACTTTTGGACTACTCATGGGTGCAATGATCCTAGGTTCTCCAATTTTCACCGACAAAAGTGACAAAGATAGAAGTTGACCAGCCTCTTTTTGCAAAATTCATCATTCAAAAGTAATGCCAAATTTTCAATCAACACAAGAAATGGTGGTGAAATATTTGAATTTCATAGCAAATGGGTGCGGTATTCTTTCCAAATGGGATATAACATCATGGACAGCTTACTCAAGCTGAGAAAACGAACTCAAGTTTTTACCAAGTCAATAACTTGGTTCTTGAAAATTCTTAGACTATAGAATGGAACAAGCTATCTCTCAGCAAAAACCTTTTCTAGAAGTTGGAGCTTTTTATCAAGTAAATGAGTTGCCATAAACAAGCTGCCTCAATGCACAACACAAATAGTGGCTTTACCACCACTCTTGCGGCTTAAGGGGGGGATGTAACACTAATGTACTTAATCCTAAATACTTTATATTTTGTATTTTCTAGATGCTCTAGAGCTAAACAGTCATCTAGAAGATATAAATTGAACAGTCATTTTAATATTGTTAAATATGTACGTTGTATCACATTTTGATCGATGGACGAATGGTAAGCTTTTCATTGAATATTTTTTTTGGTTGTCTAGTTCCAATCCATTTCATTTGTCAATCTTTTCTGCATTTCATTCCAGGACTTGACAAACTTGCTGTCATTTTCAATCCCATTGACATTCTGGTGGATATTAATATATATTTTTTTTCTTTCTTTCATTTTCTTTTTTGTTTGAAGCTCTACACGTTCTGCTTTTTATTGCAAGTACCATGATCTTTTGTAGAACTGGAACTACAAAGTGAATTTTATTCAGTTACACTCTTGAATTCCTCACACATCTGTCTACAACTTGGAATTTCAAATAATATATTCCTCAACATTGTGTTAAATCTGCATTTGGAATCATGTATGTGTGGAAATAAAGAAGAGTTGTTTGTGATCTAGGCAGATGCAATAGGCTAATAATTTTCTTATATAGACCATTCACGAGCTGCAGCAATAGAGAGCCTTGCCCAGAAATCCTCATTAACTACTGGTGTTTCCAAGGAAATACATTCTTGTTTTGGTGTGGGTTATTGTAAGTTTCAAAACTCTCCCTATATGGAGTCATATGCTTGGATATTCCCAAATTCAAGATCAAACCTGACTGCTTCCGTAAAGAATAAAATGCTTCCACTTTGGCTCACTAGCCATAATTATACTGAAGGAATTATCATCACTTCTTCAATAGCATGCTAGAAAAGTAATCAAGCTACCACTGGCTTTGATCATTTGATGCTATTGTGGAGCTTAAACAACAGATGCATTTAAGCACAGCATATTAAACATACAGAATAGAAATAGAATGTCTGTATAACTTTATTAATGGTAAATGTTAGATAAGTTCAATTGCATTATACATTTATAAATAGGACAAGATTCTTGATTTATCTACAACATTTGTGTAGTTTAGTTTGACACAAATTATGTATCTGACAATTAGTTACATAATTGATACAAGTACTTATGCTTGGATATTCAATTGCTTGCAAAATTGTTTTGTAATGAACCGGACCAATTTTTTGATTTTTAATAACAATTACAATGCAACACGCACCCGTTAAGGTTAGCATAAACCAAAACGATGCGGAAAGTAACTCTAACCAGAATGTACACCAGGATCCCGAGGTGGGCAAGGTGTGAGCATTGGTCAGAGGATCTCAAAGGAAATTGCTGAATAAGAACTCTAACCACGAGATGCGCCGGTGAACGACGAGCATTCGGTCAGAGGATCCCTAACTAATGCAATACTGAAAATAGCTCAACACCAAGTATGTGCTACTCAATCCGTGATGGATAAGAGGCGACCATATGGCGGAGTCTTTAGGAAATTACAATGCAAACAGAAATAGGCGGCAAGCCAGCCTCTTCCACTTGTTCAGTGGGCAGTACAAACATAGAGAAATTGCGGAAATGAATACAAATGCTGACAGTACTACTGTGCAGCTTACAATATCAGAAATTCATCAATTAAGCACATTATAAGAGAGTCTTCAACATTACAATAATATAGAATGATAATTTCAAGTCTTCTCAATAGCTTTCCTTGCACACAACTCGAATGATTATTTAAAGCTTGCTGCTATGACAGAGTGAGGACTGATTTTCTGTTATCAGCAACACTGTAACACCAAAATATGCTCGCAAACCTCACACCACTCAATCAAACTGCAAGTAAATGGATACAAGAGATACCTAAGATGAAGGCGACTAGACTCAGGACACAAAACAGACCCAAACGAATGATATTTATTTTCTGCTCACTCTCCAAGCAAGGTACAATGGTACGGCCCCTAGAGGAGGGCGATTTTCTCTTAAAAATTCAATACTTCATTAAAAATCATGAGACTTCACAATAAGTGGCGCCCAGCCATGACTAAAGTAAATATGCAATACCCACAAGGAAATCTTTTTGTATTTTTGGATTATGAGTAAAAAGAGCTTACAGCTATAAGGCAACAGCAACTTGAAAACATGACAAAATGCTTGAATAACACTACCAAAACACAATATACTCAACTACAATGCAAACTATCAAATTACCAGCTAACCTCTCAACTAGTTGCTATCTTTCAAGCAAGAAGATGAGCCAATGCTAGGAGGTGTGCTTTCCTCGAAGCGAGTGCCTGAAATCAATCCAGCAGCATAACGGTGTAGTAGACAGAAGATGCCAAATGAAGAGCTGAGGCCTGCTTAAATAGAAGTGAGAGAAACATCTAGAAACTTCCAGAGGGCGCCCCAAAACCCTAATTTTCAAATTCCTCTTTTCCCACCAAAAGATGGCGTCCTTTTTCCTCCATAAAATATTTCACTTTTAAAATAAACTTCATCTCTCAAAAGGGCGTCCCACTTAATAATCTCAAAATTTGACATTAAAATATAATTTATCTCCTTATGACGCCTTGACCCTCAAAGTCCCCTTTTTAAAAACAACTTAAAGTTGTATTGCTAAGCAAGGGGGGTATAATATTAAAATAATAATATTATAATAAAAATACTTATCTCTCCACCAAAAATGCGCCCAAGGCCACGAACTGAAGTGCCAGCTGAAACAACTGCAGAAGAAGACCAACTGAACTGAACCCAAACTGTCCACTGCCAAAAATAGAATTTACTAAAAATAGTAAATTCGCGAAGCCGAATGCCAAGAACACACCACTGAAGCTCTCTGAAAACCTAGAAAGAATCAGTCAAAACCCAAACTCAAGCAACAACCTCCTCAAAACTAGGAAACCCTAATTTCACCATCCGCACGACCTCGGGTCTCAGGAATAGGCCAGAAACGATCAGAGAAGGGGACATTACATGTCTTCATAGAAACTAGCTCCAGATAATGGTATTTCATTAACTGAATGGATTACTTTGTTTTGACATGTTTTTGAACAGTTCCATTTCATATTTTTTGGTTAGAGAACTAAAGTTTATTGTTTTGTAGTCTTGTTAGTCATTGCTAGTGTCACAATATAAGTTGTACAAGTAGATTTGTTTGCATGGAGGAGACAAGTACCTAAAGCATACACATACATGCTCACAGAGTCACATGTACACAAAACACACAAAGGAAAAATTAGTTGTACTTCTTTCCTTTATTTTTCAGGAAGGTGGTAGTTAGTGGACATGCATGATTCCACAAAAGCAACTACTCCTTGCAAGTATAGTAGCTCTGTAACATTTTTCTTAACAATTATTACTTCACATTTCAGTCATTGTTTATATTTGTCTAAATAGGTTTAACCTAGATTAAATTTTTTAATAAATATTTTGTATGATTTTCATTTCATTCTGTATAATCATTTATAGCAAACAAGAGATAGACATAATATAATTCTTTTTAATTGCTATTATGCATTTTTCAGCAATTGTTATAGTGTAAACAGCATAATATGAGATGGTATTGCTTAGAAGTTCTCTATCTTTATTGGAATTTTCTCAATCACGTATTTATGTTTTTGCAGGGGAGTACATCACAAGTTTTGGGGCCTAATGTAGTATCCCAGTGTTGCCAAGTGGCTTTTAAATGTCCATCTCGTACTCTCAAGACAACAAGATACTCCTTTCAAGATTTACAATAAAAAAATTCATATTCAGGACTTTCACCATTTAAATCAGTTTGTATTGCAACTTCAAAACGGAGTTGGAAAACACGGTCAATTTCAGCTATGGCACAGGTAAGTCTATCTATAAATTGGGTATAGATTAAATCTTCAGATGAGAATTGTTTTGATGTTGATTGCTTTATCAGTATATTGTTTACCCTAAATAACTACAGAGGCTCAAAATGCTTTTTTTTTTGGTTTAGTGTAAATTACACACATAAAATTCACAAAAACTGGCTTAGAGAGGTAAATGTCTTTTGTTAAACATGAGAAGCCAAAATATCATAGGCAGTGCTTATCTGCTTTACATACGCAGCCAAAAATCCACCCACTATACTATTTAATAGCAAAAGACTAAATCAGAGAAAACTAAAATTAAGCTGAGAACTCCTTTTCCAACCATGACAAAACTAAACCTAGTTTCCACAAATCCTAGCCAGTACTAAAAACAAAATCTTCTGCCTTTTCCAGCCATAAGTTGTCCACTGTGTCCTAGCTATTGATAAAAAAAACTTTGGCTGCCACTTTAACCCCTTGTCGTTAAAAAAATATTGAAAAAAAGGTTCACAAAAATCAATAAACCTGTGACAACCCTAGTTTTGAAAATCTTTTGCTTAAATAGATCTTGGTTGGCGCAATTTTTTGCAGGAAAAATGACGCACAAACTCATGATTTTATTAAAAATCACCAATAAAATCGAATGAATTGTGGGTTCCCAATTTTGTGAAGAAAATCTTTGAAAAATTACCATGTGGTTTATCTCTATGTGATTGTGTAGATATTGGCACAATTTTATCAGTGGTTGCAATGAATTTCTACACAAAAAGGATGTGATTTTCAAACAAAAACTCTTGTTCTTTTCATTGCAAAAAAATGGCACAATTTTCCCTAGTGCTAAACCCGCATTTAAAAAAAATGGTGAGATTTCAAGGTTTCAAAGATTCTTTCAAACCATCACAGAATTCCATACAGATCCATATGATGCCTTTTGGTATAGCGGTGCTTTTGTAGGTGATTCCATGATTAATCACTCTGAGCAGTAGTCCCTAGGATGATTCACTTTCTCAGACCTCGAAGCTAAACTTGGGCGCTAATACCATATTACAAAAATTATACACAAAATGATTACAAAGAGATTAGATATTAAGCAAAGGAGCGAAAGCTTCCTTAAATAAGATTACAAACACTTTATCTGAAAAGGGTAAGTGCGACAAGGAGGATAATACTGACATACATTAGAAACAATTAGTAAAACATTAATAAAAAGCATGAAATAGTCCCTAGAAACAAATTTCATTTTGCATACATTAACACTAACATAGATTTCCAACTTTTTTGGTGCTTTCGCCCCTTTTGACAAAGGGTGTTTGCATCAACAAATGAATTACTGTTGAAATTGGTGAATAGGTTCTATGATAGGCAACGAGTATGTAAATTTTCACACTAGGAGATAGCAAATGGTTTTTCTTATGAAATCAAAATATTGTAGAATATGCTCTTAGATATTCCTAGAATGATAAAATAGAAGAAAACAACATAATAAACATTTAACAACAACATTACATTTTTTTCAAAGCAACATAGGCCTAGAACACTGTTCTTTTAGTATCTTTTGTTCCAAACACATTTAAGACATGCACATAGGATCAAACAACCATGAATTCACCCAACAACACATTTATGAAATAAAATCTTGAATACAAGAATCATAGAATTTACTTAAACTATCCATTTTCATTCAAATGATTTTAACTCATTTATTATGCATTTCTCCAAATATGGTAATCATGAATTATTTCACAAATTCTATTATTGTTCTGTAGAACTGTAATGTCCCCTTCTTGCACTTGATCAATTTGGGAGTACCATTAGCCTATTCCAGGGTTCTCGTAGGCTAAGAGCATGTGTTGGGCTTTGTGGTGGTTTTTAGTGCTTTTTGGCAGGGGTTACTATTTATAACAGTGGCCATTTTTAACACTTACTATTTATAATAAGATTAAGTGTATCTCAGATTGTGCCAGTTTGGTGTTTGGGCACACTTACTATTTTTAGTAAGTGTATTTTTGGTAGGTGGTCCCGGTCTTTGTTTCTTCAGCAGTGTATTATTTCTTGTTAGAGCATTGGTGAGTTCTAAGGGTAATCAAATTAATATTTATATTTCCATCACTTAAGTTATGTTATAAAGTTACTTTATAACTTAAGTGAGGGTCATGTGTTCATAGAAAGTACCCCTTGTCTCATGCTTAGGAATATGGTGAAATAAGTTGCTTCTTAAAGCAAATATTTAGCCTCCAAAAGTGGACACCAAACTTGGGGGAGGCATAAGGAATACAAAATAAAATTAAAAAGCTCATGAAGGGGGCTTGGGGTTTCTTGGAGGGAAAAGTGAATTCAAATTGTGTTGCCCTAATTTCCTCCCCGCTTCTATATAATCACCTCTTAGGCTCTCATTTCATTATCTCTACTTTAGCAACAAAACAGGATGCTGTTGGAATGCTTCCAAATTACCGTTTCTGCAAGTTGAGGATGAAAACCTTTATCGTTAGTTGCTGGTTTCGGTGGTGAGAGATCCACCCTAGCCAGAAAGAGTGGTTCTACTTTAGGGATCACATTAGCACTCACAAAGTTTTCTAATTTTCATCGATTTGGAGGTATAGGAATGAAGAGTTTTCTCTGTTTTTCGATGTGGAAGTGGAAGTTTTGGTGTGTTTGATGCTTTGCTTCATTTTGGTGTGTGTTTGGAGGTGTTTAAACTCATTTTCAGAGGTCTGATATACTTTTTCAGAATTCTGGAAATTCACTTTTTCATAGTGGGTGGAAGTGCTAATTTGCTCGTAGCTTCGTTGGTGTTTGAAGCTTCGTTCTGGGCATTGTTCTAAAGGATTCCTCACAGCTGGGCACCACATTTCAAGCACTCATTTGCATTTTTTGGTGGAGTATTGAATTTTAGGAGCAAAATCACCCCTCCTAGGGAATCGTGCCATTTTGGGAGTTTGTGCACACTCAGGTCTGCTGATGTATAGGCCTGAAATCTGCTCATCTCAAAGTTCGTGCAGCTGTTCTTTGGAGTGAGATCGCGGTGGTTGATTAGCATCTATTGTAACTATCTTGTGGTGCAAGTTTGTAAGCATTTGCTGCACTTGTATGACTATTATCAGATCTGAAATTCATTGTTATCAGGTCTGAAACATTTCTCATTAAGTCTGATTTCATTGGTTAATGATCCATGAAAATTTACTCCACAGGCCTTCCATTGGCCTATTCAGTTAAAGTCTTGCACACTCAATGTGCACATCATATCTTATCTTGGAAAACATAGCTGAAGCAAACAGACCAATGTATCAACATGTTTGCATGGATGGAAATCAAGGCATGTAAAACATAACAAACCATGGTAATTAAATGTATCATCTATATTCTACACAATTAAAATTATGACATAACTAAAAGCACTAATCACAATTAGTCTCCTGTAAGTAATATATAAGTGATTCTCTAATCAAACTCATACAATTAGTCAAGAAGGCACCACACTAGTCAAGCATGGCAGTCAGCCATAGCACCAATGCATGAATATAATTACAAGCATATGATTAAACATAGGGTATGAGTTAGCACATACATGCTCGTAAATATTTCACATTACTAATCCAAAGCATAAAATCACATATAGATCTTCCATTTATCAAACAAATCTTGGAAACATGCTAAAGCATGAGCATTGATAATAGATTATAAATTTATAAGTTTATAACATGGCAAGGGTCAAACATAGGTGGACCTTACAGAAGGGCTCCTTAACACGTTGTGCACAAAAATCCTGCTAATTGAGGTATGATCCGAAAATTAGTATGAAGTTGATTTTTGATCATTGAGGCTATGTTAGTGTTGCCAAGAAGCTCAATGGAGGAGTTTTCCGTCAAACCAATGCAACAGGGATGTTTCTGGGTAGTGGCCTATTTTGTTTCATGCTTATGGAGATTTGGGGATGGTATAGGACATCTTGGAATTTTCATTGTGTTTGATGAGACAACTTATGGGTTTGATTTTACTCAGTTGGGGCCTCACAAACATAATTGTATTATAGTGGAAAATGAATGTGAAGATGGAATCAAAAAATTGATTTGCTTGGATATTCAGATTAGCCCTTGGAAAAGTGTAATTTCAAAAAAAAAAAAAAACACTTAATTTTTAAGTTTTGATGCAAAAGTTATGGCCTTCAAAAGATGCAGGGAAAAGTGGCTCAACCTTGCATTCATTGGACTGGCATTCATTTAGGTGAATTTGCAATTGGTGAAAGTGGCAAATGACAATTTTGGGGGGCAAACTGATTGGTGAAATGGGTGAATGGTCTTGTAAATAGACCAAGAGCCAGGAAATGAATTGTTAAGCGTTTTCTTTGTCTTTTTTTGGGCACTGTCTTTCTGTCTTTGGGTGTTGGAAAGTGTCGTGATCTTTTCACACATCACCCCATTGCAAATGGGGACCCCCTTTGTTTTTGCTTTTCTTGGGTTTTGCCTTGGCGTCGCAACTGCTAATCACCAAACTTTTTACAATGAGGAGTTAGAGTTTCTGAGAGTCATCTGAGTCAAGTGGAAAATTCAAGCCGGAAACAGTGCCTAGATGTCATAGAAGTGCTCATAAGACTTGGTCGACGAAGAACACAATTGCTTTCGCTCAATTTTGACACTTCCTATTTTTTAGGGATTTTTGCTTTTTCGCTTTTTCTATTTTTGGCACTTTTGGACCAATCCAGACTTCCTATTTTTTAGGGAAAGTTTGCTTTTTCTATTTTTAGTAAGCTTCTATTTTTAGAAAGTGCTAGGTTCTGCAGGTCATGGAGTCAATGTTTCCATTTTTAGAATCAAAATTCAGGCCTCCAGAATGAAAAATCAAGAAAATCACAAAAAAATCAAGCAAAAAGCAAAGAAAAATTCAAGAAAAGGCAAGGAAAAATCACATGGCAAGGGTTTGTGTAGATGATCTAGAAGAATCCAAGCATGGCTAGCCTTCAAGTTCATCCAAGAGGAAATGTCAAAAAGAATCTGGCTAGACCAAGTTGAAGTCCGCCATGTTGAACATGCACTTGTTAAGACTCCTTGAAAGTCTGCTTGGAAGATGATGGAAATGTCTAGCACATAAGAAAGTCGACCCAACACATTGGCAAATGAGCCTTAAAGTCCAACCTAAGTGAAAGCAAGAATGTGGAAAGACACCTCGAAAGTCTGTTGTAGACACCAAAAATTGGTCTAGGCCTACGACTTCAATTTCTTCGTTATTCGCCATTGTCATTCTCCTAATTAAATAATCTTAATTATTTAAGTATATTTCTAAAGTCTTTTTTCTATCTTTTAATTAAATTATTCTATCATTGTTCAAACTTGATTAATTAAATAAATATCATTTATTTGATTACGTCACTAATTTAACATTACCCGTTTCCTTAAATTAAATAATTTATTATTTAATTTATCTTTATATCACATTTCAACTATAATTAAATAATCTTTTAATTATTTAATTATTCACTAAACCTTTTCTTTAGTCAAATTAAATAAATTCTTATTTATTTAATACTTTAATTCGAATGTTGAATTAAATTAATCATTTAATTCATTTATTAATTATTCCCGGTATATTCTTCTATAATTGGGTAATCACCAAGTTATCTAATTATTCGTGGTCACTTGAGTTGAGATCTAAATTAAAGCATTAAGCTATCTTCTGAGTCAATATTGTTTTTAACAAATAGATCAACATTGTTTCTAATGAACAAATCATTCTCGATTTAATCATTTAGTTATCTACTTCCACCTCCTTTTTGCATGTGCACATTTATTAATTAAATAATCTTAATTAATTAATTAATTAATTTATGTGTGCGTTCGAACAGTCTCTTTCCTCCATGCAAATCGTCAACTTCACACGCTAATTCTATTCTTCCAATTTTCGAATAGTCATTACTGAAAGATTAGATTTTTATTCAATTTAATCTCTCAGACCTTTGTGAGTTCTAACTTTCACTTATTAAACCCTAATTCGAATGCATGACCTAATTTCAATCTTGATCATCCATTTACTTGCAATCTCAGCAGTTCATTCGAAACATCAATTTTCTATAAATTGATCAATCTTTGTCATTATTTTCTCTCCTAAAATCTTGTACTTTTTGGAAGCAATTATCTTCAATATTTTGTCATTTGTCATTTGTCATAATCATAGAGCTATACTTGCATACATTGAAAATCTGAGGGCAAGGATACTATCATGGCGAAATGGAGAAGAGCAACAGAGATCATTCAAGGAATTATGATGTTCGGTGAGATTGTTTCATATTAACGCTTTTATTTAGTTTCCATTGTGCTTTGTTGATAGATGTAGGTTAGTTTGCTTTAATTTAGTTTTTTTGCTTGCTTGCTTATTTTCCTGCGTTACATCTGCCATACTCATGGTCAAGACAAGGATGAAGTCCGCTTGGAGGAAGGAGGATAGAACAAGACACGGCAAGAAAATGCAAAGTCTGCCCTATCCATGGCAAGACCTTCTTGAAGTCCGCCCACACTTGGAGATGTCCAAACATCAGGTAAAGTCTGCCTTGGCTTGATGGATGCAATGTCAAGCAAGACTCCAAGTTCGCCCAAGGAAGGTTGGCATGTCAAAGACACTCCAAAGACCACCCTCAAGCATGATGGAAAATTTCTAAGGCATGAAGTGCCAAGAGGAAAGATGTGAGATGGCAAAGAGGCTTCCAAGTCCACCTAAAGGAGATGAGACTTGTCTAGCCAACCTCAAAGTTCACTCTGGCTTGAAAGAAGCATGTCCAAGACACTATGAAGTCCGCCTACACATGGCATGAAGTTGGCTAAGTCCACTTGAGAGAAATGAGACATGTCCAAGGGAAGATCAAGTCCGCCATGCGCTTGTCCAAGCTAGTCCAAGTCCGCCTTGGCATGTGAAGAGTAAAGTCTGCCTAGAGGGAAATGGGAAATGTCTTGCCAAGGTAATAATTCCACCAAGCATGAAGCAAAGATGGCATAGCAATCAGCAAAAAAGAATTGTCCTGACCAAGTGTCAAGTCCGCCAAGGGGAGATGAAAATGGCATGACATGTGCCAAAGTCCGCCAAGGTAGGAAGCAAACATGGTAAAATTTGCCAAGAGGAAACAAAATTTGGCTAAGTATGGGAAATACTTCATAGAGAAAATTCCAATTTCCTCCATTGTGGCGAAGGCACAGAGGCATTCTTCTCCAAATTCAAGGCACTTGAAAGAATATTCAGACATCTTGGGGGGATTTCATCTACAATCCCAAACCTATTGAAGCAACTGGGGCAACTTTTTGAAGGATTTCATCCCTTGAAAGACAAGCCCCCAATCGGAATTAGATGGTGACAAGAAGAGTGTTCCAAACAAATTTCCATACTTAGACAATTTCTTGACACAAATTGGATAATTCAGAGAGGAAATCCAAAGGAATAACACCGATCCAATTCAAGCATGTGGAATTTCAAAGCAATCAGGAAAGAAAATAACTTCAAGTCCAGACATCTGCTCCAAGGAGTACAGGTGAGAAGAAGAAATCAAAATCTCAAAGGAGATCCAATATCAAAGCTGGGAAGGAACAAGCGCAAAGGACAGAGTCATCGACAAGGAAGATATTCTAAGGCAAGCATGTGGAAGAAAAACAAAGTGACCAAGGAAGACATCCAACACGCTGAGGTGGTGCCTCGTCATCTTCCAACCAATCAAATTGTTCCAAATCAACATGCAACAACTTTCTATTTTATTGTTGGTTTATATTTAGTAGAAGGACAAGTGTCCCCAAGTGAAATTTTCTCATTGGTCGAGAGGGAGGTGGTTGTGACAAACCCTAATTAGGGTTTTATTTTGTAACCTCGACCGTTGATTCAAAATCAATCTTGGCCATTGAATTGTAATCAAAGAACCTATAAATTGAGCTTGCCTCTCATTTGTAAAGTGTGAAGAAAGTGTATGAGATTGTTGCCGTATTGCTACTTCCGATAATAAAAGCTCTTATGCATGATTTGCTTTGAATCCCTTTTATTGTCAAGTGGTTTGCAAGGTTGCATATCTTATTCAACAATAGATTAAAATTAGAATAGAATTTGTTTTGAATGTATGTTAGATGAATGCAAGATTTGATAGTATGGATTTATGGTGAAACTTTGCTCATACTTTCTTTGAATGGATGATTTTTGTTCAATGCGTAAAGTTAGCCTGAGCTTATGATTGTGGATGCTTAACTTCAGTTTGGATAAGTATTGTTCTAGACATGAAAATTATAATCACACCCCTTGAAGATTGCACCCACTTTGTGTAGTTGTCCTAGGGAGGCGAAGCAAAGCGTGGTTATTGGTTTCACCTAATCTTTACCGTCTCTTGAATTCTTAGGAGTAGATTATAACTTCTGAACTCTTATCTCCTTTTTTCAGTTTGTTTGATCCAAGACCCAAACAATAGAGCTTCATTGTCTAGACCTTCATTGTGAATTGAACAAGCCTAGCGTAAGTCCCTTTGTGTATTACCAACATATCACAAGGCCCGTTGAGCTTATCCATACGTCATGACCTGACAAAAGAAACCTTGGAATCGCCATATGATCTTCTCGCAATCCTAGCATATGCGGTGGTTTTTCAAGAGAGGATAGAGTGTCTTTGGACATTTTATTCTGTGTGTTCAGTGGATGATAAAATGTACACCAACAAAAAGCAAGAAAGATTTGTTATGAACCTTGTAGATGCTTGTGAGATTGTTGAAATTTTTTCGATGATTGTGTGTAGAGCCATTGTAGAAAATGTATGTGAGTTTTCAAGTCTGTTTGTAACAGGGTAGTGTAAAATTGAGTGTAGTAGAACTCTTTAGAGATGCTGGAGCTTGTTAAGGCCAAGTTGGTTGTTATAAACTCATTGTGCTTCCTCTTTACATAGTGGAACAGGAAGTAATTGCTTCCTAGATTGTTTTTTCTGACCTATAGTGGGTTTTCTCTAGGGTATGTGGTTTTCCCATTTTGTGCTTGTTTTTATGTTTAAGTTTCCTCATTTGTGAGTGTTTAAATCTTTGTTATATTGTACTCTTTATACCTTTTGATATTTGTAAGTTGTTGTAGATGGTAAAAGGAAGTTGTCAAGGGAAAAGGTGTACAAGGAGGTTTTGCATTCAAGAATCTGTTGTTGATTAACTTGTGTGAGAAATATCCTTCCAGTTTACACATCAATTGTGCGGGGCATATATGAACATTATGAAGTTAAAGCACAAAACAATTAAATTTGTATAATTGCTACATAGAATACACCATCTAGGGATATCTAACTCTAAAATATTGCCTTCCTTCATTGGTCAATGTATAGATAGAAAGCTCTTCATGTGATCATCATTATTTGAAAAATAAAAAAGAAACAATTTTTATTGCCTCTTAATGGCCAAAGTAGGTCTATAAGACTCAAAAGTAAATAAAAATTTAGCAAGAGGGATGATTCAACATCGAAAATAAACAAGAGTGTATGAGCAACAAGCTATTTGCATGAAAACAATAACTTTTAACTTACTATGGCGCATACTTAAAATCAGTAAAGCAAATATGTGTAAAAAAGATGACTTTGTGAAAACAATTTTGGGCTAAAAATTGCTTGTATTAACAAAAGGAGCAGATTACAATAAATAGAGGAGTAAATTACTGTAGACATTAAATCTCTACCTACTAACTACCTACCAACTACTGCAGATATAATTGACCATTATATAATATGAGAATATAATATTCTAACACCCTCCCTTAATGGTCAATCGTCTAACTAGTCTACAAAAAACAATCTGCAGGTCTTTTGGTCACAAATTCTTCAGAACACTCTACTGCTGTTGAGACCCTCCTTGGATTTGCAGAATGTGAATGACCAAAAACCGTCCAGAAAAAACAAAGAAGGCTGCCCCTTTCTTTAGAATGCTCTGCAACAAGAGACAAGAGCCTGCCACTAACTTTGCCACGTGAGATGAGTCTGCCACTAACCCTCCCAGAATCTGCAAAACTGCTGACCAAAAGTCATCACAAAATGTCCAACCTGACGTTGGGTAACAAAGTTGTCCCTCCCTGAAACCAGAGACACACCGAGAACAACTGCCATGATTTTGAGGATAAATCAGCAAACCGTTGAAACTTTTGCAGATGAGCACAATGCTCGAGAACAAATTGCAAGCAGCTAGTGGTGCAGATGTTTGCCCCAACAACTCCAAGTGCAGCCAAAACATACTACAACGAACCACGATTTTCAAGGAAAAAATTGCCAAACCCAAGATTACAAATCATTGTTTTTTTTTTGGAAAAAACGGTAAAAACCAAATACTAGAAAGCCCTCCCGAACAACAGAAATCCTGACTAGGGTATACAGGAAAAACTCGAAATTTTTGAGGAGAAAATTATAAACCCTCCTGGAACCTAGAAAGATTTTTTTTCTTTTACGGGACAAAAAATATTTAAAAACCTAGAAGACAGATTTTTTTAAGGGAAAAAATATTAAAACCCATAACATCAATTGTCGACTGGAAAAACAAAGGGTCTGGAACCCTAGCTGCTAGAACAAATCTGCACAAAATCGAGGCACAGAAAACGAAGCACCCAGAAAAATCGGAGACCAACCCATTTGAGCTCTCGAAAAACCCACCAAGAATCTGCAAACGAAATTTTTTTCCGCCTTGAACTGGAGGGTCAAAACCCTAGATGAAAATTCAGAAAACCTTGGCCGCCACGAAAACACTAGAAAACTTGCAAAAAATAGCTTAAACTTTCACACAAACGCGACAGTCAGAAGGCAGAACCCTAGGCGTCATTGAAAAATGTATTTGACGTGCAAATCGTGGCCTGCAACTGCAAGAAAAAAACGTGGCCTACAACTACAAGAAAACGCGGGATTTTGTCTCAGATAAAACACGCCTCAAAGAAAAAACTAAAACGCGTCCTCCAGAGAATGAAATCGCGCCAGGAAGAACACAAAAACGCACACATAAGTGAGACGAAATGCGGCCTAAGAAGAGGGTTTTTAGTCGTGCGAGATTTCTGTAGAAATACGACTTCAACAAAAGAACACACGAAAATAAATCCGCGGCCAAATCGTGCGCCCAGGAATTTGCTGATTGAAAAACGCGTGCTTAGTTTTTGAAAATCGTGGCCCCAAATGGTGCCCAAAAAACGTGACCAACAGCTGAAGGAAATGCGGCTTCAAGGGATTGAAAAATGTGGCCAAAGACTACAGAAAAACCCGACTCAAACATTGCAGAAAGTTGCGACTTAAATCTGGCAACATAAATTGCACTTCAAAAACCACGATCCAAAGGCATGACGCGGGATTGCAGAAAAACATGCGCCCAGATTAAAGCAACAGGGGGGTCGAAATTTTTCATGAAAATACTCACGAAAAAAGCAAACAAAAACCCTCGATCTAGACTCACAAATACACCCAGCAGAGTCTTAGAATATCACGCTCATAATTCCTGGACCCTCCCGTGAAGGAGTTAGGCCCAGCCTGGCTCTGATACCATGAAAACAATTTTGGGCTAAAAATTGCTTGTATTAACAAAAGGAGCAGATTACAATATATAGAGGAGTAAATTACTGTAGACATTAAATGTCTACCTGCTAACTACCTACCAACTACTGCAGATATAATTGACCATTATATAATATTAGAATATAATATTCTAACACTTTGTGTATTGCAAACTTCATGGATCATGTATAACTGTGTGAGAGAAAGAGACATTGCCAAGGAGGATAGGGTATCCGTAACAACCTGAACTGGATGCATATAAAAATAAACCTAACAAATGCAGAAATATTCCAGCAGCAAATAATTTTTTATTTATTTCGATTGATACATTCATACCCGAATTGAAATACATTAAACTATAACAGCTTACCAGGTGTACCCAGCACATACAATGACTCCTTGAACTTTCAGAAATCTGACAATGTGCTAGCAGATCAACAGAACTCCTCATGTCCTATCTCACTACTGATGCTGCTGTGTGATGATGATGGCTGCTGGAGTTTTCCGTCCCTAGAGTCTGCTGTGAACTGCACCTGTGGGTTTCCATTGTAGGCACCAATTGCTGAAGCCACATCAATGCTAGCGCTGTTTTTGGATTTTGATTTCAATGATGATCTCCCTTTTATCCTAGTGCTGTTTATATTCTCCCCCTCATGAGATACCAAAGTTATGACAATCAATTCCATAACTGGAGGTGTCTAACTGACAGAATCCCCACAAATTATGATGACTAACTATCAAACAACCCCCACAAATTACTGACAACTAACTGACCCATCTTTTCCCCCGTTTGTGGAGGATAACTGTAGCAGTGGCCTGATTTTATTGATTAACTATCCAACTAGCAGAAACTACAAACACACCATCTTATTTCAGTCCTAACTATCTGACAGAAACTACAAATACACCCATTTATGCTACTAATATGCTGAAAGGCGTCTCTATCTAAATGGGGACATTACAGTATCTTGGTAGCTTCAAGTAGAGGGGGATGTGGTTTCATCAACATATCAATCTATGATGAATTGTGTGAGTAATTAAATCATTGGATGGAATCTTACCACCTTCAATCGTATATGTTGGAAGGGGGTAATTAGTTTAATAGTCCTCGAAATCCCCCTGCAAACCTTGATATTAGGAACTGAACTAAGAATCTCTACTTAGGGAAGTGGAGAAAGGTAACAACTGAGCATATTGAATCTTTTTACAGGTATCAGCAGCCCCAATCTCATATGAATTCAGACAATTTAAACTAAAGCTAAATCCATCTCCACTTACTTGAGAATGCAAAGGCAATTGTTCTTATCACTTTGGGGAATATGGTGTTCTAACCTTTCTATCCCCAACTGGCGAGAGCGTTATCTCAACTGATTTAGAGGAATCTTGAGGCCATGAATTTGACGACATTGAATATAATTGGGATAGATGACATTGCCATCAACTATCTGCAAGAAATACTTGGCATAGAAGGCCATCTTAATTTGAGAGATTATAAAGGAGAGATCTACTTGACCTGAATATATCGTCAAAATATGTCCTTCCTGAAAGCTATATTAACTTCCTCCTTTTATGAAGAGTACTAATAGATAAAAACTTAAGGCTATGCAAAAATTGCCAGGAAATTTAAAGTGCTACAAAGTTGAAGAACATAAACAATATGATTGTGATTCAGTTTAGTTTTACCTTTTTCTTTGGATGCTTTTAAATGTGTATCGTTGAATAATGAAAACATAGCAAAATTGCCCCAGAGATGGCCTAGAAATAAGAATTGTAGAAACAGTTTAAACTCAGCAGGCAAATTTCTTAGAGGAAAAATCAGGAACTTGCTTTTGTCCTAATTCACATCCCTCAGAAGCAGGACAGGAAACTTATTTTTGCCCCATTGTATTTCAAAGGCATCTATCATGAGGAACGTAACCCAAAATTTAGCAGCAGTTTTGATGCATTTCGCATGGCTTAGGCTCTAGTACAAGAGAAATAACTTTGATTTTATCCTTTGGCATTTGACTGTTATATGGAAGTCCATCCCTGGTGTTTCACATTTTCAGGAAAGAGCTAATTCCTGGGCAGTGTATGCTTTGGCTTCTCTCAATTTGGTTGGCTTTAGTTCTGATTTGTATCCTTTTACAATTTGGAGAAAGGCCTGTGCGATGCTTTATTGTTAAGTCCATTTTTTTACAAGGTTAACAAAGCAGTCCTTTTTTATTTAAAAGAAGGCTACTGTTTTTGACTTTGAAAAGAGTCAGGAGCAGCATCTTCAAAAGTTGCATGTTCAAAGTTTAACAACTTTTTAGCAATATATATAATCTAAGAATCCTCAACCAGCCACATTCGGGAAGTGGTTTCATGTTATCTGATAAAACTACCCGGAAACCAGGAACCTTTGGCAGAATTTGAAAATATATTTATTTTATGGAGTGTTTATCTTTTACATTTAAACTTGGAGATACTTATCCTAACGGCATTTCAAAAATCTCAATCTTGATTAAGATATTGCTTAGAAAGTTAAAGATTAACTTGAATTGTCTTGCATTATAGAGTATGCTCTTCTATTTATTAAAAATCTAATGGGTTTTTCATAAGAAGTTCACAAAAAGAGATGACTCCTGCATCAGATCCTTTTCAGAATGTTACAAGCGTAAGTGCTTAAGTATCATAAAAAACTGCAATTTGAAAACTGGCAGCCATAATGCTTGTATTGTAAAATTTTGTTCATACTTTACTAAGTGGTTAAGCTCTTTTAGAAGATGAGAGGCCATTATTATAGTTACAAGCCCAGCAAGTTATGATGTTAGTTTTATAGGGGAATTGACTAGGCCTTGCAAGCTACAATTACTGCATAAATATGATGTGCATTCAAAGTATAAAATGCCCTGGATTTGTGCTTGTTTCAGGGTTATTCATCATGCATTAAGGGATTATTTGTTCTTGAATCATACAGGATGTGGCATTGCAGTCCAAGGTGACAATGAAATGCTTTTTTGATGTTGAAGTTGGAGGCGTTCCTGCAGGAAGGATTGTGTTAGGGCTGTTTGGTGAGGATGTACCACGAACTGCAGAGAACTTCCGTGCATTATGTACAGGTTTGGTTAAGATATTGATTCATTTTTATGCTAATTTTGTCTCTGGGTAGCCTATGTGCAAGAAGCTGGTATAAAATTATTTTTTGAAGTTTTTGGCTGTTTGAATTGGCAGGAGAGAAAGGGTTTGGATACAAAGGATCTTCTTTTCATCGTATTATTAAAGACTTCATGATTCAGGGTGGAGACTTTGACAGGGGTGATGTATGTATCTGATATGTTTTTACTAAAATACACAAGTGATTATTTTGCATATTAAATTCTTGCCAGTGACTTTACCAAATTCCTTTAAACTTTATAATGCCTTGCATGTGTCAAATTGCTTTTTTTTTCTGTGGTATGTTATGCTACATTTTATGATGTGAAATATCATACATCTCTGTGATGAACTGAAACAGAAGAATCTTTGGTAATGTGCTATATGGTATACAGCTTTCAAATTCTCATTGATTTTTGCTTTGATAGCACTGAGATTTATAACATATACTAACTGGACAATCTTGTTCCTCAAGTACTTAATCAATGGGTATAGCTATATGTGAAGCACTTATGTTTAATCTGGGTACAAAAAGAGTGCACAAAAGGATTAAGAGGATTAGAGATAGATTCCAATTTATAGAGAATTGATATTTATGGCCAAAGAATTGATGGTATCTATCCATCAAAGGTTTCCATAAATTTTACCCAGTGAGAATTGCCATTGCATTGCTAAGGCAAAAACAGCAATAAATCTATATCCTGTTTCCCTTGAATTGTAATTAATTTGATGCAGACAACAATGCCATATTAATATATTATGAGTTATATGTTTCTTGAATAAAGGGTTACATTAATTCATAGGCTTACGAGGTTTTCTAATTGATTTTGTATCCGATATGGACACCATAAGTGATATTCTGAGAACAATGGAAGAATTAAAAGAAACTATACAAATGTAGGTGGTGAAAAATACCAGAAATAGGAGGCTGATCAATATTTTGTCATTAGTTGAAAAGACCATGCTAAGAGAAAACAGAAGAGGAAAAAAGTAACTTATAAGTGGAGATAAAAGAAGAGGAGGTCTAGTAGGAGTGGTTAGGAAAGTCTTTAATGACCACAATGGTTCACATTTAAAAGCCAGCAGGCATGCCTCTTTGTGCTAAATGGCTGTGTAAAATAGTGGAGTTGACTTTCCCTGATTCAGCTACGGGAGGGAATATTTTACACTTGGTTTGAAAAGTAATTGAGTCTGGATAAAGCAAAACATTCACCACATGATTTTGGCTGTATGCTCTCGTTTTTTACACTCAACCAACACACAAAAGTGACTGATCACTTAATTTGTTTGTTTAGAAAAGTAACATGTTGCAACTGATGTATGGCTGGCTAGCATGCAATAATATTGGCCATACATCAATTTATTTTTGGGGAGGCGGTCCAAAGGATTCAAATTTCAAGAGGCTGTTGTGCATATGTGGAAAATCTGATGAGGGAAAATCCACACCATGTGACTTCTCGAGTAGTGGAAGAGTAAGCTGGAGAGTTTTGAAAGGGATCTGAAGAGGGTATAAATGAGGATTGATGCATTTATTGGCTGTAGGTCAGGAAACATGATTATTCCCATTAGGAATGTAACTAAGAAATTGGTTTTGTATCTTCTAACACAACCTTTCACTGACCAAGAACAACCCCTGTGGTTGGATCTTGAAGATAACGACCAGTGCTCAATTCAAATCTTAATGACTATAGAAAGAAGCCCCAAGATAAAGACACAGGAGGAGGATACTGTCCTTGCAAACATCGTGCAGAATGACTACATAATGAACCCACAAATGTATAGCTGCTTGATATGTGTAACTTGTCTGCTACATAAAATCTTTCCCGCAGTAGAAGCATCAAACTACTATCTAATATTATTATATTCGTATATTTCATCAGCTCTTGCCCTATAGCTGCATTCTTAATACACCATGTTCAAACATTGCTTCAATGGTAGCCTTATCAAAGCAGGTCAAAATATTTCCCAATAGGCCACTAAACATTAACAGTTGGTTGAACCTGAAACAACAGAAAATGTTAATTACCATGCTACAGAACCATAAAACGACCTTTGCAATGGATTACCATGACATGAAGGGTTTCAAACCAGGCCTCTGTACACATCATATATACATAGAGGAGGACTGTAATCCTGTGCAACAACCACAGAGCAGGATGAATCCTGCAGTCTGGGATTTTGTGAAAGGAGAATTATGGAAACTCCTGGATGTTGGCTTCATATATTATACCCTATATCAGAAAGTCAATAGGTTTCCCCCAAATGGTAGTGCCAAAAAAGGGAGGGAAGTGGTGTGTTTATGTAGATTATAGAGAACTTTATGCTGCAACAAAAAAGATCTTTCTCCTTACCTTCATTGACCAAGTTTTGGACTCTTTGGCAAGCAAGAAGTATTTTTCTATTTTGGACAGGTTTAGTGGTTGTAATCAAATTGTGATTGCACCTGAAGGTCAAGATCAAACAACTGTCACCTGCCCTTGGGGCACATATGCTTATACATTCCTTCTATTTAGCCTGTGTAATGTCCCTACCACTTTTTGGAGGGCTATGTTGAATATCTTTTCAGTCCTACCCATGATTGTGTAGAAGTTTACATGGATGACTTCACAGCTTATGGGAATACTTATGATGAAGCTTTAGCTAACCTAGAGAAGGTATTGCAAAGGTTTTTAGACCATAACTTGTCCTTAAGTAATGAAAAGTGCTACATGATGATGGAGGAAGACATAGTTTTAGGATATTATGTCTCACAAGTAGGTATTCAAGTAGATCTTGCTAAGATTGAGGTTATCACAAATCTGTTAGTACCCTAGAAACAAAAGGATGTTAGAAGTTTTCTTGGCCATGCAGGTTGTTATCACAGATTCGTAAAGGACTTCAGCAAAACAATTGCCCCCTTGTTTGTCTTGCTTGCCAAAGATGTTGATTTTGTTTGGACAATTACATGCCAAAAAGCTTTCTAATCCTTCCAAGACTCCTTAACTACGATACCTGTATTGAGAGGACCAAATTTGACAATTCCCTTTCATATTTATGCAGATGCATATGATTTTGTTATAGTAGTTGTTCTTGGTCAAAAAGATGATTCATTAAATATATGCCATGTATTCATTAGTAAGAATCTCCAAGTAATAGAATTTAACTGTACTGTTACTTATAAAGAACTCCTTGCTGTTGTTTATGCCATCAATAAGTTTTGAAACTACGAATCTGGCTACTCTGTGTTTGTTCACATTAATCATTCAGCCATAAAATATTTGATGAACATACCTATAGTTGGTTGTTGTTTAGTCAGATGGTTGCTTTTGTTGTCAGAGTTTGATATAATTAATGTGGATAAACCTGGTAAGGCCAATGCGGTAGTAGATTTCTTTTTCAAACTTACCCCTGATGCAGATGGTCTTATTGTTGATGACTCATTTCTTGATGAACATTTGTTTGCTCTAACAGTGCATACTCCATGGTATGCAAACATTGCTAATTACTTGTTTACAGATTAAGCCCCTCCACATTTTTCACCTACAGAAAAACATAATGTGGTGGAGAAGAGCCTTATTCATGGATCTCTGGTTTATCTCTTCCACACTGGCCCTAACAATGTCATGTGCCAGATTATTTGAGAAGATGAGATTTTTGATATTCTTTGGGCCTATCATGATGAACCTTGTGGAGGGCATTTTGTAGCAAAACAAATGGTCTTTTAAGGTATTAACCACTGGATATTATTGGCCAATGTTACATGAGGATGTAGTTCTGTATGCATGCAGTTGTGACTGCTATCAATGAATGAGCTGTCCACCAAAAAGTGATGAAATGTACCTACAGCCATAACTAGTGTTCAAACCATTTGATAAATGGGGTCTAGATTTCATTGGTCCAATTGACCCTCCAAATAGGAAGGAGTATATACTAGTATGCACAATCTATCTAACGAAGTTGATGAAGTCAAGGCCTTGACACATTCATGGGATGAAAAAGTAGCAAAATTCTTGTATGGAGAAATCTTCACTTGTTATGGAGTACCTAAGGAGATTGTTACTGACCAAGGCTCACAATTTATACCATATTGGATTGTAGCTCTTGTCTAGGAATATGAACTCTAACACAGAATGTCCACTCCCTACCATCTACAATCAAGTGGCCAAGTGGAGGTCACAAACAGGGAGTTAGAAATGTCCACTACCATCTACAACACCATGGGGAGTCACAAACAGGGTAGAATGTCCACTCCCTACCATCTACAATCAAGTGGCCAAGTGGAGGTCACAAACAGGGAGTTAGAAAGCATTCTTACCAAAACAACAACTCTTCACCAATGACACTGGGTAGCATGCTTTCTTGAAGAATGTGGGCTTATAGGATTACTTGGAAGACAACTATAGGGTTCATACCCTATGAATTAGTAAATGGTAAGAAAACTGTTCTTCCTATTGAATTTGAGTATAAAACCTTGAGGATTACACTTGAACTAGGGATGGAATTATTTGATGTACAAAAAGAAAGGGTCACTTAATGCATTGGATGATTTGAGAAAGGAGGCTGTCTATCAAACAAAACTTGTGCAGAAACAATGAATACAATGGCACAATATGTTTATCAAGACAACGAAATTCTGAAAAGGTGATTGGGCATTGTTGTATGACTCAAGATACAAGGATCACAAGGGCAAATTGCAAACCAAATGGCTTGGTCCATATGAAATTGAATAAATGTTTTCTAATGGTGCGATTAAATTGACAACTATTGACTTTGTAAGATTGTTATTGATTGTCAATGATCATCATCTCAATATTTATAAGAAACCCTTGGGCAAGGAAACTTTCTTCAATATTTTGTACAAATCAAGGGGCCTTGCGTCTCAATTTAATTTTCTTGTTTGCTAAGCATAAAAAAAATATCTTAACCCCTCATATAACCCTAAACCCTAATTTTGACTAAGATTTTCATGTCCAAGGAGCTTGTCATGGCTTTCCCACTAATTTTAATTGTCCATATATTGTAATAATGCGATAACAAGACAATGATTGGCCTCAATTTGATTTTATAATTTGAGTGTTTTTTTTAAACATTGATGCCATGGTTTAAATGATTAACAAACTTTCATTGTTAGAGTAATCATGCATTAACTAATAATTAATTAATTTTTAATTGATTATTAGTCTAATTTATTCTCATGCATTTAAGCTAAACTTAGGAGTGTTTTTATTCTTTTATTAGTTGAGCTATTACTAGATCATTCTATCTCATTGCATGAGATACCGACACTTATCATGATCTAATCCCTTTTTCATTTAGGGTTTTGCTCTTATAAGCATTCAACCCTCATTGTATTATCTCTTGAGATTCTAGAGATCAATTGTTGTAGCTTTTTCTAGTTGAAGATATTGCATATTATTGTTTGTAGTTCTTTTGTGTGGAAGTTGTTTTTGTTCGTTGTTGGATCTTGTGGCTCATGTTAATTCACAATTCTAACATGGTATTAGAGCATGGATTTAGCTAACCCCTTTTCGATCTATGAGAGTTTTTCTTCAACTAGGGTTATAGGCTTCAAATTTGGAATCTCCATTGTTTTTTTTCAAATTTTGGAGTTGGGTGAATTTTTGGTGCAAAAAGGACCTCATTATGATATTGGTATCAGTATTCAACTGTGTAGTTTTATGAGTCAAACTCATTGACCCATGTTTCATGAGTAGTGGTTCACAAGAACCCATCTCTCATGATAATGAATGATCCACTTAGCACTCATTGCATCTCCTATGAATGCTAAGTGGATCATTCATTATCATGAGAGATGGCTCCTGTCACATCCCTTACATTGAGACTATGTTGGTTATGTATTTCAAATGCAATGTTAGTTGTAGATAACTGCTTTCATGTGATTATGACATCGGGAATGAATAGTTGTTCTTTTATCATAATTGTAATGTTAACTAACTTTTTATTTGGCCAGTGAATTTATTGTTCAAGAGAAGTTGAACGAGATCAGAAGATCAAATTTAAATATATATTATTAAGCCGTTGAGAATGATCTAATCCATAATTCCTGTCAGTGGATGCAGGATTGCCGACGCCACAAGGAAAAGGGAAATATCATCAGGGAGAGGACGTGGTTAATAATGGATCAATTTTATCATCAAACCTAGAGTCTGAGCAAGACAGTTGTGTCGACGTCATTGCCTTGGCCATGAGTAAATTATACAATTATTGATTAAGCAAGTTAATTTAAATGATCACCTTTATAGAGATTATAAATAACTAATAAATAATAAATTAAAAATAAAATAAAATAATAATAGAAATAATTTAAATATTTATTTTATCCTCTTGAAGATTTACGAATCAAATTCTTGATATATTTATATACTGGCAAGAGGGATCAAAATGTAATGTCCCCTTTTCTGATCTTGTTTGGCAAGAGTGTTAGCCTATTTCTTGGACCCTTGTGGGCTAACCGATTGGTTAGAGGTCATGGTACCTTCCGAGAGTTCTATCGATTTCATTTTCTCTCGAGATCGTGGATAGGCTCTTCCACAAGTGTGCCTTGGCAAGACAGGAGTTTCTTTTGCTTCCCTCGACGTACTTGAATTCGCTGCTGAGAATTGAGGGAGATAGGCTTGTTTGGCGATTTAAGCACTTTTAACTTAAAGTCTTTTTATAAAGTTAAATTGACTTTATAATTCTTATTTCACTTAAATTAAGTCTAAAGTGAGTATTTTAATGTTATATCTTTATTCACTTAAAGGAGGCGCCAAAAATCAAAAGGGAAACTATAGAAAGTGATTTAAGTTTAGGTTCATAAATTTAAATGAGCTAAAGCCCTAAAATGTACGGCCTTCTTAGGGTTTCTCCTCTTTTGCTTTATAAGGGATTTGGGCAATGAGAAACTCATCTTTTGAATATTTCAACTTTGCCTTGGAGGTTTTTTTCCTTGCTTTCAGCCTGTGACCAGGTTTGCAACAAATCCACCATTGGAGAACGAAATCTCTTCAGTGTGAGCACTTGTGAAGTTGTGAAAGATCAGCTGAATTAGTGCAGATTGAGAGAGCTTCATTTCAGAAGTTCTGCAGTGCTTCAACAGATTTTTTGTAGTGTTCTTCATCAAAAACAGAGGGTTTATTAGTTGCTGTTCTTCCTTCACCATGGCAGACTTCATGGCTGTTTGGGCACACCTTCAGAGATGGTTTTTGGTGTTTTTTGTTTGAAAGGGCGTGGCACTTGCAAGGAAGTTTATTTTGGCTTTTTGGAGAAACGTCTTCTTTTGGAGGATCTCTCTTCATGAACTTGGGCGCCCTACCTATGTTACTCTCTGGCTTCAGTTTCAGAATAAACTTTGAAGTCTAACTCTCTACTCCAGTTTTTGTCAGTTCTTCACCATGCTGGTCGGATTTCTTATTTAAAAAATCTGGAGGCTTTCGGGTATGTTTGTATGTTTTAAATCCATTGTTGATGATAATAAACACCTTCTACAATTCCAGTTTGATTAAATTTGCTCAAGTTTTCATTCTGTGAGCTTTTATATGATGCGCCCCTTCTCTTCTGTCTACAAAATTTCTCTAAAAAACTAAAAAACACAATTAGACCTAAGAAAAAGACAGGAGTTTGAGCAGTGAGCTAGCAAGGCTCATCACAGTGGCTCTACATCATTTGTCAAGTGCCAAGAACCAAAAACACAGCAATCAAAAGTTTATATCAGCGTATATTAGCTTTACATGACAAGTGTTTGACAAAATTCCCAAGGCAGAAATTGAAAGGTTTTGAGTCTATATTAGCAAGGCTCATCACAGTGGTATCAGAGCGGTTTCCTGCCATCCTGTTGGGCATTGATCATGGCTACTTCAATTACTCAGAGGCAGTGGAACAAGAATATGGAGAAGCTGAAACAAAGTTTGAAAAAGTTGGATGAAAATCAAAAAGGGATAAAGGAATTGATTTTAGATCCTGCAACCTTAGATAAAACAGCAAGGTTTATGGCATCCATCTTCGGGTCTACATCACAAAATAAAAATGAGATACATGAGGTCTCTACAAGTGAAGTATCCAAAAATCTTCACAATGAATTTTCAGCAGTTAGTGACCAGCATTCAGTTGATCCTATGGAGAACAAAAATCAGACCAGCTTTGAGGAAGAAGTTGGGCACAAGATTCTTCAGGAAGATTTCAAGGTTGAAGAAGAGCAAGTGATGTTTGAAGACAAACCAATTGTATTGGAGCAGCCACATGAAGATAAGTTTTCTTGTAATGCATCATCAACAGAAATGTATGAAGATATGGCTTCTACAACTTCTTTTGAGACATCCTATGAGGTACATAGCAACAATACCTTAAATGTTGATGACAACACACATGATGTTGCTGATTATGAGGTGAGTGATGCAGATTCAACTTCATGCTATAGTGCAGATTTGGATGGAGAACAGAAAGTGATTCAAGAGGGATTTTCCTCTCCTCAGTACAGTTATGAGTTTTATGATCAGCAAGCTCCAATCTATGATACTGATGGAGAAGAATCAGAAAATGAGGCGGATGCTACATCTTCTTGTGATAATCCGCTCTTTGAGGTAGATGTTGATTCTACTCTTGACCCTAGTTTAAGGGTGAGCTTTGATCATAGTATCAGAGATTCCGTCAGTGCATCGGGATTTCAGACAGAGCTCGCTGAGGAGATTCCCAGTGTGTACATGGTCAGGAGTCTACATAGTTTCTTTCTCAGTCATCATGTACATGATCTGTTTCAGATGCACAATTCTAGTATGCACGTGTTAGACATGTGGGATGATAGCCTATCTCATGCAGTCTTAGGGAGCACGTTTTGTCAACAGTTTGACTTGCTTCCTTGTGAGTTTCTCTTTTCTGTATCTGATGGTGTTGAGATTGACAGGCTACAGTATGATGATCCAGCTGATCAGATTTGGGAGTTACAGGAGACTCATTCATCTAGGAGTTGCATATGGGATGACAATGGCGATCCAGTTTCTCTTCCTAGAGTAGATGTTATTCAGTATGATGATCCTCTCTTCGAGTTAGATATCGCTCGCACTCTGGACATGAGCATTGATCGTTGCGTTTGGGATCCTTCCAGTGTATTGGGATTTCAAATTAAGCTGGCAGAGGAGTTTTCGGAGGAGTACATGATGAGAGGTGCAGATAGTTCTACATTTGACCCTCACGATCTGGCAGCTATCTACTTGTTGCTTGGTGATTTAATCTTCTTAGACTCTTCATTGATCGATGGTTGTCCTACTTGGAGTTGGCATGATTTGCAGAGTTGGGATTTAGGAGCTTCATGGCTAGATGGTTGGTTTCATGGGTTGACAGGTTATGGTGACATCATAGGTTCTAGCTATAGACAGAGATGTGTTGCGGAGGCTTCCCGATATTCTTACTTTATTATGATGGATGGATGTGAGTACCGTTTATATTGGGATCCAGCTGGCGATAGGATTGATACTGTGTTTTGGATGAGTCCCATGCATTGGCTTCACCACTTTTGGCATGGTGAAGTTGAGATCAGTGTTGAGCAGCGGAAGACAGTTGATGATAGTAGGGACATTTCACAGCACTATCCTTGGGATCCTGGTGGAGTGGTTGATCCTTTGTTGCTGAGATTGCTTGCGGTCAAGCAATTTCAGGGAGGGCGGATTGTAATGTCCCCCTTTTCAGCGTGATCTTGTTTGCAGAGTGTTAGCCTATTTCTTGGACCCTTGTGGGCTAACTGGATTGGTTAGAGGGTCAGTGGTACCTTCTGGCGAGTTCGGTCGATTTCATTTTCTGAGATCGTGGATAGGCTCATTGCAGGCCTTGGCAGTACAGGAGTTTCTTTGCTTCTGACGGCATTGAAGTCTGTTGAGAATTGAGGGAGATAGGCTTACTTAAGTGATTTAAGTTAATTTTTAACTTAAAGTCTTTTTATAAAGTCAAATTGACTTTATAATCCTTATTTCACTTAAATTAAGTCTAAAGTGAATATTTTAATGTTATATCTTTATTCCCTTAAAGGAGGCGCCAAAAATCAAAAGGGAAACTATAGAAAGTGATTTAAGTTTAGTTTCATAAATTTAAATGAGCTAAAGCCCTAAAATGTACGGCCTTCTTAGGGTTTCTCCTCTTTTGCTTTATAAGGGATTTGGGCAATGAGAAACTCATCTTTTTGAATATTTCAACTTTGCCTTGGAGGTTTTTTCCCTTGCTTTCAGCCTGTGACCAGGTTTGTAGCAAATCCACCATTGGAGAACGAAATCTCTTCAGTGTGAGCACTTGTGAAGTTGTGAAAGACTTCCAAATTTAATTAGTGGTATCGGTATTTCCATTTCCTAAGTTCAGCGTTTCAAATAGATTTTTGTAGTGTTCTTCAATGTTTAGGGTTTATTAGTTGCCATGTTCTTCCTTCACCATGGCAGACTCTTATGGCTGCTCTGGGGCACACCTCTGTAGATGGCTTTGGTGCTTTTGTTTGAAAGGGCGTGGTAATTCTGTGTATGAAGTTTATTTTGGGCTTTTTGAGAGAAACGCCTCTTTGAGAGGATCTCTCTCATGAACTCTGCCTCCTACCTATGTTACTCTCCTGGGTCAGCTTCTGGGACAAACTTTGAAGTCCTAGAATCCCTACTCCAGCTGGGTTTTAGCTTCTTCACCATGCTGGTCGGATTTCTTATTTAAAAAAACTGGAGGCTTTCGCGTTTGTATGTTTTAAACTCCATTGTTGATGATAATAAACACCTTTCATAATTCCAAATTTTGATTAAATTTACCTTAAGTTTTCATTCTGGTGGAGGCTTTTATATGATGCGCCTTTCTCTTTCCTGGCCTACAAAATTTCTAAAACTAAAACACAATTAGATCCTAAGAAAAGATGTGAGTTTGAGCAGTTGAGCTAGCAAGGTCATCACAGCTGGCTCTACATCATTTGTTATGCCAAGAACCAAAACACAGCAATCAAAAGCTTATATCAGCGTGATATCAGCTTTGCATATGACAAGTGGCTCGGCTGAAAATTCCTAAGGCAGAATTGAAAGGTTTTGAGTCTATATTAGCAATTACTCTCACATCAAATATTGAATTAAAATATGGGATATAAATTATTTACCACCGATTTTTAATGGGGAAAAACCATTGTAAGATGAGAATGGAAAAATTAAATGAATTGTGAAGTGAGCCGTCGGTGGTTGGGAGATGGAAGTCTAAGCGCCATCATTCCATTGTGGGAAACGGCCAAGAAGGAAGTTATGATAATGCAAGGCTTTCTGAGTTTTCGGGGGGGAAGGGGATTCATCTTTTGCTTCTTCACAAAAATGAACGGGGAAAGTCTTCTTGGGGATTCGATTGAAAATCTCAGTACCTTCTTTCCGCCATTGTTAGGGTTCGCTATTCTTTGGTCACTGTTGCCTTCTTCTTGAATATAGCGTTATTCTATCTCCTGAATCGAAAGCTCCTTTGAACGACTTCTCTCTTAAAAACTATCTTCTGTTGCTCGAGGGTTCTTTTGGAAACGGATTGAGGAGCTAATCGCATGTTATCTGAAGCTGGTAGTCGAGCACGGGATTCTTTCAACTCTCTTTCAGTATCAGACGCGACCAGGCAAGTCTGGAATATCTTCTGTTTATGCTCAATAATTTAAATCGAGGTTTAAACATATAATCCGTCTCATAAGAAAGCCAGTACGTCTTTTCTGAGTATGTGATTGGGAAATCTTTGAATGCATAACACAATGTGCCATATAAGTTAAATCCTCCTTTATTGTAAACTTGTAGAGACGCAACTTGTAGTCAATGCCAATCTGAGGAGTTGTTTCAACCACCATTATAAGTTCACTATTAACTCTTGGGCTAATCAAACCCTGTTTCCTCTGTCGATTAACTTGTATTGAGCCTTGAGCAACTGTCTCCAAACCAAGCCTCAAGTAATACGTGTGGGATGGGTTTCAGTTCCTCTTTGCTGAATAACTCTTAATAACTTCTAAATCTGTGGATTGGAATTATTCTTTAATTAAGATGCTGCACTGGCATTCATCTTGTGTTCCCATTCTGTGTTGGGGTTCAGTTGAACCCACTTAAAAACACCAAGATAATCTATTTCTGTTGGACAACTGAATTTTCTTTCCTGTAACTTGAAGCTGTATAAATATACCTTCTTGCTCACCCGA